>JAVGVS010000136.1:612228-674340 GCA_032718565.1 Distichodus sexfasciatus
ATATATATGTGTATATATATATGTATGTATATACCTGGTCGCTGGTTCAAGTCCCGGACCAGTAGACAAGTAAAGGTACCATTGAGATACTCATAGCAAGGTAACATACACAAGCGCTACTCCCCGGGCACTGCCATAAAGCTGCCCACTGCTTCTTCATGGGAGGGTCAAACACAGAGCTCACACCAACATCAGTATTTTCATCTATATTATTAAACATACAGAATTAAAACTGAACTTCTACACCTCAGTATCATCATCATTTCACATCTGTATTCCAAACACTTACAGACCTGACCATATGTCTATATGAGAATTCGCTATTCTTCCATCCATCTCTAAACATTTTCTGACACTCTTAACAGTGGCGTTGATATTTGGAAAGTCTGCGTTTTTATCAGTTTTGAAAGATGAATGTTCCTCCTTTAAGCCCTCAGGGTACGAGCATAGTTCTGAGAGTGGTTTAAACCTCAGAGTTTGTGATGAATAAGTCAAAACATTTTGAAAAGCTTTTCTTCAAGTGCTAAAAATGTACTGTTTTAACAATGTTTTTATCAAAACACCCACATACACCAACATGCGTTTGATTGGACAGATTTCTCACATATACATACTGTATATATAATAAAATTATGAACTGACAGTGACAGACAAGGTAATCTGTAGCAGAGATCAATTGGACAATTATACCTTTACATTTAGAGTATTTAATAAATGCTCTTATCCAGAGCAACTTCCATTTCCTAATTTCAGTCTCCGTGAAAGCAACTTGGTGTTAAGGGTCTTGCTCAGAGATCCAATGATGGTAGTGCTGGAGGTAGGATTTAAACCCACAATCTCTCGGTTATTTATATACAATGTCCATAAATAAGTAAGTACATTGAAGAACACGAAATATCATCCTCTATGATCATAGGTTCAACATAGAACACAACAGAACACTCATCAGACAGATCATCAATATTATGGGGGGACACATCAGTGAGACTATAACAATACGGTATTGTATACAAAATTATTGTAGCATCATTATCTGCAATCAAATTCTTAAAACCAGTGCCACCTCAGCTTAATGCAGAAAAAAGAGGAAAAAAAGAAAGAAAAATTGAAAAATAGAAAATAGAAATAAATAATATAACAAAAAATAAATAATGTATCAGAAATAATAAGGTACCTTTGGCATAAATTGACTAGGTAGAGAGAAAACAAGACAAATGTACTTTTAATGTAAACAAAACAGGAACGCTCCTACTTTAGGGGAAGATAAAATTAGTGTTCCTAAGATCTAACGAAGCTCAAACCAATAGCACAAGTTTCATCACGATATGATATTATATCATCGATTCAGCATCTACTGATATCACAAAGTCTGCTGTGGTACAATTTCAAATCAAGGGAACGTTTACAGATACAATTAGACTAGGATACTGGATAAAAAATTACGCCTAAAATTTTCAAATAAGAAGATTTGAGGATTCAAACCCGGTCCACAGGCAAGTATCTGAACCACTAGACCATCATCACCTGTAATCAGGAGTTTGTTTGAAGAAGAATGATCAAGGACAAAACAAACTAAAATCAAAATTATGATTAATTTAACATTTTACCTCGATTATGATTAATAAACAATGATCCTCGTTGACCAACCATTAATAAGGAGAAATTTGTTCTTAAAATCCACTTATTCTGACATTTTCTAATTTTCTTGATTGGGATCGATGCCATCTATTTGGACACACCGCTTTTGATAAGCTAAGCTGCATATTTAATTGTATTTTTTTAATTTTAATATGTGGTTTGAGAGTTTGCACATTAAAAACTTCCTAAGAAGAAATTTGTGAAATTTAGGGGGAGGGCAGGAAGTGTGTTCAGGAGTCTGATGGCTTGTGGGAAAAAGCTATCACGCATCCTGGTGGATCGAGTTCTGATGCTGCGATAGCGTCTGCCGGATGGGAGGAGTGTAAAGAGTCCATGTGAAGGATGTGAGGGGTCGAGATTCTGACATTTTCTGATTTTTGGTTGGAATCTACGCCATTGATTTGGATGCACCACTTTTTAATGAAACCGGCCCCTAATTTTAATTGTAGTTATTAATTTTAAGATGTGGCTTGTATGACGGCGTATTTGGGATGGAGCTGAGGGTTTCATCGGCCTGTAGCTAAAAATTAGAATGTGTGACTTCCCACTTATTTCACCAGATCAGGTCACAAATAGTGAATATACTCTTACACACATTTTAATGCATGCATATTTGTGCTTATTGGGTTTTCTTCAAATTTACAGTTGTATAATATTTTACTTTTAAATGGCTTAAGTTTATTAAGAAAAGATTTAAGTAAAAACTTATAATTCACCAGCAACATTTGACAATCTGAGAATTGTCATCTAACAAAAAGGGGCATAGCTTTGGTTCATTTATCTTTAAAATGAATAAAAGAAACACTCAGATATAGTACCAAAAATATTTATAGAATTTCAAAAAATGATTGAAATAACTGACACAGGTAAGATTATGTCGATTAGAGGTTATGAATGATGGATTTGATTAAATTTCGATTAACTGCCCAACCATAAGTGGCAGCGAGATATCAAGACGTAATTAACCTATAATTTCATCAGTGTGATCTTATTGTGTCTGGTGTTTATTGTAAAGTAGAAAGAGATGAATGGCATCTTTTTGTACCTCAAGCACTATTTAGGCCATCCATCATTCAGCCTAGTCTTTCTGAAGAGCAGACCGTTGGCAAAACACTCCAAAGTGCGAGACAGGAGAGTGGAGATGGTGATAGACATTGAGAGGAACCTCAAACCACCCCCTTCCCCCCAAAAAACCTCCCCCTCACCGGTGAGAAAATGAGCCCTTATTGTGCTTGAGGCTTTCACCAGGGAACGTGAGAACAAAATAGCGTCCCGAAAATGCCCGGGATTCCTGGGAGTCCGGCCGAAAAGTGGAGCAGGGTGACCAGGAGAGGGATTAAAGGAGGCATTCACATCAGGGCAAGCTCACATTCCCCTGCAGTGTGGGTGTTTGTTCATGTATTTAGGGGGTTGTGAGGACCTGACTGTTCCCTAAAAGAGAGGAAAAACTATAATGTTTTTATGACTTTATGGGGACATTTTGGTGAGGACCAGTCCCCATGAGGAGCAGTGATATTTCATGTTTTATTTGAGAAACTAAAAGATATAAAAGATCAAAGTAGACCTGCAACTATCGATTATTTTTGTAATCGAGTATTCTATTGATTTTTTGAAAAATTATTTTTTAGGCTTATTCTAGTGTGTGAGTAGAAGTTAGCCATACATGCTTTATGTTGTTGTATTTAGGAAATCTTGCACTACTCAAATTTGTCATAGTTTGCTGTGTAAGGGCTGTCACAGTTATGAAATCAGCACATTTCTGCAGAAAACTGACATGCGCCTTTAGAATTTTTTTCTTTTTTTTTAGCTTTATGTAAAATAAAAGTGCTGAAACTGTAGACATAACTTCTAGAAATAGTAAGAACACTGTCTTTTATTACCGAGTTGCAGAATTTTTATTATGCATTCTATGACTTAACATTCTATTATGGAAATAGTTCTTTATCCATTTGGTGTCCATCAGAATATAGAATAAAATTGTTTGATAAATAAATGTTCTATATTTTTTCTTTCCTATTGATTACACAATAACATTATTTTAAAAAATTAGAAGCCGATCAATTGAAAATGAAGAAATACTGAAGTTTTGGGTCATTTTGAATTGGTCTATAAATTGGCTGCTTTTGGCCTTTCTGGAAGAGAACTACATTTCCCACAATCCCCCATGCGCCGCTCGGTGCCGCATCACAATAAAGCGTTTGGCAAGCCTGGGCGTCGGGGAGGAGGCGCAGATGTGACAGTACTCCCCCCTTCAGGACCGGCCCCCGAAGGGGGGCGAGGACCCCCACCGATCCCCGCAGGGCGAGTGCGTGGCCGGCCAGGCCGCCAGGGGTTGCGGCTGACTGAGGGGGCGACCCTGAGGTGGAATTCCTCGATCAGGTCCTGACTGAGAACGTCCTGGGCCGGGATAAAGCTCTGTTTCTCGCAGCCGTACCCTTCCCAGTCCACCAGGTATTGCAAGCGACCAAGCGACCAGGTATTGCAAGTGACCATCCCGCCATCGGGAGTCCACCAGCTGCCGGACGCGGTAGGCCGGGGTGCCCTCGATGTCAATCTCTCCTGGCAGAGTTGGCTCTGCGTCTCCTCGATCCAACGGACCCTGAACTGCTGGCCTGAGGAGAGATACATGGAAGACGGGAGACACACATATGAGACGGGAGCTGGAGTTTTACAGTGACAGGATTGATAACTTTGAGCACAACATAGGGACCAATGTATTTGGGAGACAACTTATGAGACAGGAGACTCAGATGCGAATCCTGGGTCGACAGCCACACCCGATCACCTGTCCGGTATACCGGTGCCTCACGCCTCCGTCGATCGGCCTGACAAGTGAACCTACGGACTGCTCGCTGGATGTTTGTGAGTGCTCCTTCCCAGACCCGCTCGGCCTTCCGGAACCACCCGTCCACCCGAGGGACCTCGGTGGGCGAAGTGTCCCATGGGCACAGCGGAGGCTGGTGCCCCAACACACACTGAAAGGGGGTGAGGCCGGTTGCGGGATGGCGAATTGAATTCCGGGCATGCTCTGCCCAAAACAGATACTCTGCCCAGTCGTGCTGCCAGGCATGACAGTACGACTGGAGGAACCTCGCTAGCTCTTGGTTCATCTGCTCTGCCTGCCCATTAGACTGGGGATGGTACCCAGAGGTGAGCGACACGGTGATCCCAAGCTTGCCCATGAATGCCTTCCACACCCTGGAGACAAACGGGGGACACCAGTCAGAGAGGATCTCCTCTGGCAGCCCGTACACCTGGAACATGTGCTGGAACAGGGTCTCGGCTACCTGCAGGGCAGAGGGAAGAGAAACCATAGAAAGAAAATGAACACCCTTTGAAAAATGGTCCACCACCACGAGGATGGTGCTGTACCCTTTCAATACTGGCAGCTCCGTGACAAAGTCCACTGCTAGGTGAGACCACGGTCTGGATGGTACTGGCAGGGGCATTAGCTTTCCGGCAGGCAGTTGATTGGAGCTCTTGGTGGCCGTGCACACTGAGCAGGAGACAACTGCCCTCTGTATGTCCTGGCTCATGGCGGGCCACCAATATTTTCACTGGATAAGCCGCAAGGTTCCAGAAATACCGGGGTGTCCACTAGCAGGCATAGTGTGGGCCCACTCGACGACCCAGTTTTGCAGAGACTCTGGCACAAAGACCCTTCCGGGGGGACAACCGCCAGGCAGGGGCTGGGCCCCGCCAGTTGGGCGATCTCCCCATTCAGGTCCCACGTGATTGGAGCCACCACTACATCTGACGGCTTCAGGTGGTGTGAAACTCTGAGACGGGGTGTTGGCTCTCCCGTTTGTGGACCCTGGTCGGTAAGTGATAGTGAAATTGAATCGGGTAAAGAATAACAACCATCGAGCCTGCCTCGGGTTGAGTCTCTTGGCCTGCCGGAGTTTCTCTGGGGACCCTGACCTTTGTGACAGCACGCCCCCCAGACCCACCTCAGATGCATCAACTTCGACTACGAAGGGCTTGGTAGGGTCTGGTAACCGCAACACAGGAGCTTGCGAAAACAAGACCTTTAGTTTTTGGAAGGCCTGATGGGCTGGCTCTGTCATGACCAGTTTGGTGGGCTTTCCCTTGAGGAGTGCCGTGAGGGGAGCTGCCACTAGGCTGAATCCCCGGATGAAGTGCCTATAGAAGTTGGCGAACCCCAGGAACCGTTGCAACTCCTTGACTGAGGTGGGCTCAGGCCCCTCAGTTATGGCTGCCACCTTTTTGTCGTCCATGCCCACCCCATGCAGCCCGATGGTATAGCCGAGAAATGCGACCTCACTTCTGTGAAACTCGTACTTCTCAGCCTTGGCGTAGAGTCTGTTTTCAAGCAGGCAGTGGAGGACTGTCCGGACATGCTGCACATGTGTCGGGTAGTCTGGGGAGTACACCAGGATGTCATCCAGGTATACCACAACATAGCGGTGCAATATGTCCCGGATGACGTCATTAATGAATGCCTGGAAAAATGAGGGTGTGTTGGCCAAACCAAACAGCATAACATTGTACTGATAGTGGCCTGAGGTGGTGCTGAAGGCTGTCTTCCACTCGTTGCCTGCTCGAATACGGAGCAGATTGTAAGCTCTCCGGAAGTCAAGCTTAGTGAAAAGCCTGGCCCCACGGAGCTACTCAATGGCTGAGGGGATAAGCGGAAGGGAATGGATAAGCGGAATGAGAAGCCAACCTGTGATGTGCGACTCGCTGCTAGGCAGAGGAATACCACAGAAGTCCGGGTAGGTGCGATGAGAGTGGCTAGAGGCTAGCTGTTAGCAGGTAGCAGCTAACTAGCTTAGTAGTAGCTGGTTAGCTTTAGCGGCGGTTGCTAGTTCCGGCAGCTGGCGTCTCGGCAGAGGCTGAAGGCTGGCGTGAGAAAGCGAGGCACGAGTGAGGGAGAATGAACAAAACACAACCGGATCGGTCTGGTTAAATAATAAGAGTGATAAGCAATCAACTGAACCACAACCAATGAACCAACAGGTGATTATAACAAACAGGTGAGACATATTAGGAATGGAAACCCATCACCATGATGCAGACAAACCCGGAAGTGTCTAGCGGGGATTCCTTAAAGGGACAGGCACACCATTACCATAACAACCCCGACGTGACACATCAGACCTCAGGTTTAATACGCTGGCGAGCCCGGGCATCGGGGAGGAGGCGCAGACGTGACAATTGCAAAATACTGGACGGTCCGATAAAATATAATGAATACTAAATTATAATGAAACATGAATATAATAGTAATTTATATAAATACTATTATAAAGATAACTACACATTCAAGGAAACTTTTTCTATGTATATTCTATATGTTTATTTTGTAGATTTGCTTTTTGTAATATAAATCTGGCACTTTTTAATTAAAATTTTATGCAGTCTGAAATAAAAAACCTTTCACTGTGTGTTATACTTGTATAAATATTCATTCATTCATTCATTACCTGAACCGCTGAATCCCAACTGAGGTCACGGGGGGGCTGGAGCCTATCCTGGGAACTTACGGGCGCAGGGCGGGGAACAACCCTGGGCAGGCGCCAACACACCGCAGGGCACATACACTCACACAATCACACTCACATTCACACCTTACAGGGCCAATTTAGAGTCGCCACTTAATCTATATTGCATGCCTTTTGACGGTGGGAGGAAACTGGACGACCCGGAGGAAACCCACATGACCACGGAGCACGCAAACTCCACACAGAAAGGCCCAATGGCCGTCCCCTGGGTTCAAACCCAGGACCTTCTCGTTGTGAGACGGCAGCGCTAACCACTGCACCACCGTGCCGCCCCTTGTACAGATAGCAATGTCGTAAACTCTCGAGGCAGCAGATCAGTGTTCTTTAATCAACTTTTCCAGCATTTGTGTTATTTTGAGAGTTGGTTTTAAAGAACAGGAAGAGTGATGTTGGGGAGTGAAGGATGTTACATCAACACACACCCCGGATTTCCTTGCTGTGTACACCATGAAATTACACCCGGGCACACACAGACATACACCCACTTAATCAGACATCACTCAACTAGATCAACTTTTTTTTTCCACATACAAGCACAACATGGAAATCAAATTAAAATGTACTGATTAGAAGCTATTTATTAACAGCAGAAACCTCACATTACAAGAAACTCAAACTAAGGAATAAAAGTAAAAATTTAGGGAAAAATATTACTAAATTACAGTCTATGAACACTGAAGAACTGGGGAGCAGGGCTTGGGGATGGTACCTTGCTCATGAGTACCTCAGTAGTAACTTTACTGGTGCAGGATTCGAGTCGGCGACCTTCTGAGCATGGGGCAACCACCCAACCATTACGCCACCAACTGCCCCCACTGCTTATCGAGTTTTCTTCATTTCTGCAGTTGTGTAATATTATGTAAAAGTCTTAACTATTATAAGTTCAAAGTGTAGAAGTACCTAAAATAATGCTGGGGGATGAGGTTCTATGTTTTTAAATAGAGCTTAACCTAAATCGTATGTTTAGTAATGAACACAAAACCTTTCTGCTTTTACTTCCTATATTCTTTTTAATACAAAAAATTTATTTGCAAAAAACCAGAGATTTTATCGCTATCGTTATCGAGTCGCTAACATTAACAGACGCTCCCGGATTTTGCAATGTTGCGATCGCAACTATTAACGCAAATTCTGCCAATCCCCACCAATTCATTACTACAGTGCAATTTTGACCAATTACCGCAATCTTTTTGCAATTTTTGACCTATCGTTGTCGTTTCCCGCAAATCAACAAAATTTTTACAAATAGTGACGCAGTCACAAAATGCTACATTTCTAAAATGCGATTATTTTTGTCTCTTTACGACGACAGCTATTTTTAGCTAGCAGCTTTTGGCAGCTGCCAGATGGTGTCAGAAGATGGAGTCCACGTTTGACAAGATTGAAGCGAAAATCTGTGTCTGTATTTATCAAAATGTATGACTCTGAAAGACCAAAAGAACAGAACTTACACAAACACTCCAAAACACCATTGAACCTGATTATGATTTAATTTTACATTGTTTAAAAATATATATTGTCATATTACTTTTTGCATTTACATGTTTAAATTAGTTTGAAGAGTATGTTACAGCACCTATATGACTTATTGCTGGTTGAAACAGTAATAAATTGTGATTTATCAAACATGGAAGGCTTTGGTGTCATTAATCTGATAACACTTTTTACATCTTTTAAAAGTTTGATTTAAACCATTACATTTATAGTTAATGCTGTTTAATAAGCATTTTTCTGCTCACATATCATTTTCATAATTTTTTCATAATTTTTGCATCTGTTTATGTTAAGTGTGATTTGGCTCAAGGTTTTACACTGATGCTTGTTCAACTGCAGGGTCGTTCTCCAGTCAAATCTGTTTTGCATTATTGATTTGCTTTTGGCAAAAACATGTGTAATATGTAAATGTAATCGCTCCGGATCACTCACAGACCTGGCAGGATGCAGAGAAATGGATATGAAGAGTTTGTGTTAAACATCACGATTCTCAGACAAACTGAAGAGAGAAGAATGAGCCATGTCCGTTAGATTTATTTTCTTCCTGTCTATCTGTCAGTCTATCAATCAATCTATCTATCTATCTATCTATCTATCTATCTATCTATCTATCTATCTATCTATCTATCTATCTACGTTCCCCCCTCTATCTCTCTCTCTCTCTCTCTCTCTCTTTCTCTCTATCACATTGCACAGCTTATATATGGAAGTCTGATTCAGGACTGGAGTTGTGTTAAAGAGGTTTTAACCTCCACAGTGTCATCTCCGGTTCCAATTCCTGACTCCTATCCGATCCGTTTCCTCTGACGGAAAAGAACCATTTCCCATATCAGATGAGAAACAGGAAAAAGGAGTGATGACTCGGAGGCAGTGAGATCCACCTGAAAATGCTCTCATTTCCCAGAACAAGTTTCCACTCCTGGCCTGGGACTCAGCTGAGACTCTGCCAAGTACGTACTTCCCGGTCAGATTTACAGCACTGCACAAATGTCTCACCACTGACGCTACTCAGACAAACAGACTATCTATCTATCTATCTATCTATCTATCTATCTATCTATCTATCTAGCCCCATCATCTCTCTGTCCCCCCACCCTCTCCTTCAGTGTGAGTAGTGTGATGGGTGTGAATGGGGGGATGGGTGGATGTGAGAGGTGGGGTGAAGGGGGTTTGTTCTTTCTACGAGCCTCATCCATCCATCCCGCTGCATATTTCTGTCAGGTCCTGGGAGATGAGGCTCATTATCCCGCCATTCGTCTTCTCCCTCTTTCACCTCCTAATCTCCTCCTCCCTCCCTCCCTTCCTCTCCCCGTCCGTCTTGCCGTGTGTGTGTGTGTGTGATGGTGGGATTTTGCCGTGCGTGCTCGTGCATCAATGTGTGCTTTCATGCGTGATAAACGGTGTTTTTCACATGTTGGTGTGTATCATGATCTGTTTTTTTCACGCTTGTCTTGTTTAAATTCCCATAAAACTGGAGCTGTGTTTTGTGGGGTTTTGAGTTCTTTGGAAAGTTCTAGAACTGAACTAAGCGTGACGTGTCTGAGTGTCTAATGGGAATGTTCAAACACTTTCTATTCTGCATGCTTTAGATATAAATGTGTGTGTGTGTGTGTGTGTGTGCAATGTTATAGCTAAATGAAATTTGCTGTGCTACTAACTTGATTACTTATTTCACAATCAGAATCAGAATGAACTTTGTCACGATAAGATAAATACAAGGTACCATTATCAATAGATAGAAAAATGTGGAAAATGAATATAGCACTGAATCAGTAGTACAAGATTCAAGATTCAAGATTCTTTATTTGTCACATGCATAGTTATACAAGTACAACACTCAGTGAAATGTATCCTGGACCACTCTTTTTTTTAACTGTGCAATTTAAACAAAGAATACAAGTTAAAAGATAAAAATATGGAAAACAATTTAGGAAAAAAACCTCTGAATTATAATGCAAATAATCATATTTACAGATTACAGGTTGAGAAGATAAATTTGAAATATGATTTGTCACAGATTTACATTTGAGTATAACCTACAAAAGCTGAACATCACAACATTCTCTACCTCCAAAACACCATCGTAACCTAACTGTGATTTGATGTTACATTGTTAAAAATATAGATATTATTTATCTATATTACTTTTAACATCATGTTTCACATTTTTTATTTGCTTTACGAATATTGTACAGCACAAATACTCAGTATTACTGGATGAAACGGCTTGGATGTAGTTACTACTTTTACATTGTGGCTTGTAGTGTAGTAACTACTATATTTAAACAGCAGCTTATAGCAGAGCCTATATACTTTTAATCACAAGTAACTTGTAACTTGAAAAGCTGGCGCTTACAAGTAACTTCCCCAACACTGGTGAAAACTTAATTACACTACAGTCGTGATGTGTGTGTGTTTGTGTTTGTAAACCTCAGAATATGGGGACCTGATTTCACACTAACCTGTGTCATTGTGGGAACGTAAACCCAAGTGTCCAAAACTTAATCACTGCAACGTACCAATTTCCTCTTGCTTAACATCCCCTTTTAAAATGTAATAAGTCTCCATTATGTTTTTGTCCTTTAAAAGTGTGTGTGTGCATGTGTGTGCGTGTGTGTGTGTGTGTGATTAACCAGCAGGGCTTCTGTTTGTGATTCAGCTGGTCAGTCTGGCACTGCCAAGATAAATATCAAAGACATGAACTTGTTTCATACTGTAATGAATCTGTTTGATGCCTGAGTTTCACACCTCGTCAGATGTTTAAAAGCCGGCTTAATTAAACCCGAGCTAATTCAATTCAAATGCAAGATAAAGGAACCAGACCAGAAGAATCGGTGTATCATACATTCATTCATTCATTCATTCATTCATCTTTCACGTTAAAAACGAAACTCAAAAAGTCGAGTAAACTCTATATATACTGTATTTACTTATATATATTTGCTTTTCATAGGGTTAGGGTTAGGGTTTTTCATAACCCTAACCCTAAAACAAACAAAAACAAAACTCAAAAATGAAAAATGCAAAAAGTGTAAAACACACTTATACTCCATTGACTCCAAATATACATACATACATACATACATACATAAATACTTTTTTTTACTCTATTGTGTGTGTTGTTTTGTGACCATGATGCCAGATTTTCTTTGCCTATTTTCTGACCAGTGTTGGTCAAATGTAATACATTACAGATTACTAGTTACAGTGCCATTACAATATTACTGTCTTTGAATTTGTTACACAGCTCCTGCATTACTTTTAGTGTTGAAGTAGAACTTGGCATTGTAAAATGCTAAGATGTAGTTTACTGCAGTCCATTCCAGCGGAGGGCGATGTAGTGTAGCATAGTGACTAGACTTACACTCTGTAGGAAATAACCCTTTTACTCAACTACTTTTCTCTTGTGCCAAAGCTCTTGCAGTGTTGGTGAAATTGTAATGAAAACAAAACAGCACTAAATTTCATGTTGAAACATGCCTTACTAAAATATGTAACAAGTATTAAATTTAAACATATACAATGTATGTATATAACGGTTGTAATGGTATATTATAGTATATGTATATTCAACAGCATTTCTATTTGGTTTTAATTTGAAAAGCGACTGATACATAGACTCACTTTTTCTCCTCCACCCTCTTTCTATCGCCCTCTTTCCAATTATCACCCATCTCTCTCTCTCTCTCTCTCTCTCTCTCTCTCTCTCTCTCTCTGTCTGTCTCCCCCAAAGCTATTTGGCTGCAGTGTGGTGACGTGAAGCTGGTGTAAAGCTTCTTGTGTCAGGGGGGCATCAGAGATCTGTGTTGCGCCCCCACCACTGCCCCCCTCCAGCGCCCAAAAGCTGAGCTCTTTTATCTGCTCTTCTTGGAAGACACACTTTCATTCTCTCAGCGTCTGACAGCATCAAGGTGAAGTGTGAGAGAGAGCAGTCAGGCAGGATCGAGTCGCACAGCTTTGCAATGGAGATTTTTCAGCTTTCTTAACACTTCATTCCTGTTTAGGGTCAAGTTCGTTAAACAAAAGCATTTAAAAATGTATACGACCATTTCCCAACAATGATAATGTTTATTTAAATAGTGTTTCATATGCTGTGTGAATATAGATTATTATTCTTATTTTTTATTCTTATTCTTATTCTTTATTTATTGTTCTATATTGTTTGAATTGCATATGCTAGACTTGATTATATATTTTTTTCTACTGGTATAGGTTCTTTTATATGTTTTATAGTAGTTACATTTGTTTTAAACTGCCTCTTTTAACTGTCTTCTTTGCTTCTGTAACAATGCAAATTCGCCACCTGTGGGACTAATAAAGGTTTATACTAATAAATATACTATATACTTATACACTAATAAAGGTATATTTGCAAAGAATTTGCTTGATTTACATAATTTCTTTAAAAAGCACATTGTTTTACACTAAGACACTAAGACAATAACTACATTTACAGAAGCTGGTTATAGCGTATGCACCAATAGCCGCGAGTAAAGCTGGAATTAATTCTCATCCTCCAAACAGCCATGTTGAGAGCAGCTCCTTGTGAACGTGTGAAGAAGTGAATTGTAAAGAGAATTTAATGAGTTGTGACTGAGCTGAGAGAAGATCAGTCTCCATCTCCAGCGCTGTCGTCTCCACAAGGTCATCAAAGGAGCCAGGGATTTACGCAGCTGTGTGATGGTGTTATTAAGCCTCTTAAGCAGCATGTAGCAGAATTTTACTCCTCACATCTGCCCCGAGCCACGCTGCCACTACGTTAATAATTATTCATATCTATTAGAAATCTGCGCCTGCTCTGCTAATAGCGTTTGGGACACGCTGCTTTGCACACTGCGCTGGAGATTTAACCATCTCTGCTTCAGGCAATGCCATGGTAACAAAGGCACAGCAGCATTCAAATGATGATAATTAAGATATAATATCATCTCGCATTACAATAAATGAGAGAAAAGCTAAAAATCTGAATGTAATTATCTATTGTATAACTGTAACGAGTTTACACTGTATTCCCTCCATGTATGTTGCTGAAGGTGATCCTAATGAAGTTTACTGCCAAGTACGATGTCACATACGCAAAACCTGCTTTGGTGATTGGTTCTGAGACATTAAGAGCAAAAAAATATTAAAACTATGTATTTAAATATAAATAGTAGAGGTGTGAACTTCGTACGATTCGATACGATATCTCAATGCATCATGATGTATCCCATCACTTATTCTACATTACCTCACATTGCATGTAGATTTGGCAAGGTTGGTGGCATAACGGTTAGGGTGTTCACCCCATAATCAGAAGTTTGCCAGTTCAAATTCCAGACCAGTAAAGGTACTGCTGAGGTACTCATGAGCAGGGTACCATCCCCAAGCACTGCTCCCCGGGTGCAGCCAAAAAGCTGCCCACTGCTCCTTGACGGATGGGTCAAATGCAGAGCTCACATTTGGCTGTGGTGCACTTTGTGCTGTGCTGTGGTGTGTTCACAATGACAAATAATCACTTACTTTCACTAATTTCAACGTCCCTAATAAATAGAAGAATATAGGATATGGTGATTTGGATAATGAATGAATGAATGGAACCTTCACTGGCTACCAATCAAACTCAGGATTAACTTCAAAATACTTCTCACTTTCAAAGCCCTCAACAAATTTGCCCCTTCCTACCTCTCAGACCTCCTCACCTGTTCCAGATCAACCTGTCGCCTCAGGTCTATAGATGCAAACCTCCTTTCAACACCCAGGACCAAACTCCAGACCTGGGGCGACAGTGCTTTTGCAGCGGCGGCACCCGCCCTTTGGTATGCCCTCCCCACCCACAGCAAACCTTAACATCCTTTGAACAGTCCCTAAAAACCCACTTTTGGAAGGTGGATTTTCAATCTCACCTTCTACTGCTGACTTCCCCAATTCCATATGTCTTTATGTCTTTCCTCCATGTTATGCACATTGTTATATGTAATGCGTCTTTGAGTGTTATTATTATTATTATTATTATTATTATTATTATTTCCTTACTCAGTGAGTAAGTATTTAAAAAGTCTATAAAAAGTGAGCCGTATAAAATCCCACCTCGGACTGTCTGGCACAAACACTACCTTTCCCATATACAATAAATCAAATATCAAATATCGGGCAAATCTAAGCATTGGTCCGATGTTATATATATATATATATAGCATATATATATATATATATATATATTATATATATATATATAACATCTATAGATAAAGGTGATATGAAAGAAATATAGTGTATCGTAATATTTTATTGTAAGAACCCATTGTTAACTTCTAATTCTAAATTATACTTTATTAATCTAAATTCTATTTGCACAGAGTACCAGGACAGATACTTAATTATTTTTACATTACCCTCCCCCTCTATTTTGGCGGAATCTGACATGTGAATGAAACATGAATCATAGACTCTCATCTCTTTTTCAAATTTCTCAGATTTGGAACATTGGCTCAAAAAATGTTGAAGGATTTTGCTGACAAAAGAATAATTTATCAGGTGATTTCTGAAATACACAATGTGAAATTCACCTCGTACAGTCGAAATGCCGCTGTCAAACAACAACAAGGTGATCAAAGACATGTAAATGATGAAGTCATGAATAAAAACGTTTGTTTTTCTCTGGAAATCACCTTGAGAGCATAAAAATGTTGTGGTTTTCAGAGTGCACACCTCACACTGTTAAAATGATTTAGGCATTAGGTTGTGTTTTACATACGTAAAACAGTAACTTTAATTTCATTGTACATGTGTATAGAGACAATAAAAGGTGACATTCTATTCTATTCTAATTTATGCAATTACAACTAACTTGTGTTTTCTTCTTACAATTGAAGTTGTATATAACACTGTAAGTTGTAGAAATGGGGATGTTTAAGGAAGAATATGTTAACATGCCATAAAGGAATCTTTATCAATTAAAATGTCCAAAATATAAACAGCAATTTATCAATAAATCTATCACTGACCAGAATTATTTATTAGCGTATTGCTAACCTACAGCTAACGCAAACCACAAAGTTATTGAAAGTAAGTGATAATTTGTCATTGTGAACAAATTATCAGTGGCACCTTGCTCATGAGTACCTCAGTGGTACCTTTACTGTTCCGGGATCTGAACCGAGCCTCTGAGAGCCTTTGCTAAATGGCGTAATGGTTTCTTTCCTGTTATTTGTGTCAGTCATCCCCTTGTCCTACCTTTTCTTTGTTTCTGATTGGTTGTTTCTGTTAATCCAGCATTTCACGTTTTCATATTTTTATGGTGCGTTACATTTGCCATTGGTGCTCGGTTTCCGAGTCATTTTCCGATGGCTGAAGCTGGAAGTGACAATATGTGCACCCCCATTTCTCGGATGTCTGACCAAACATCTCGGAGCAGCACAGAGTACCCCGAGTTCAGAATCCAATGGCTACTTAATGTAAGGACTGTAATAAATGCTTCGCTTTAATTTTTTAATATATTTATTTATTTTTTAAAGCATTTTTAGCACTTTAGTGTTGTTTGTGTCTAACTTGGTCAGCTGTGTGCATAATACAGTGTTGTTCTAGTGGATAGATGTGTTGCTATGGTCATGTTATACGTGAAATACCGTGTTATGTGTCGTTTATCAAGTGGAGATGCTAAATTAGTTGCTAAAAACTAATGACTAGTGAACAGGATCAGTAGCTTAAAATGGAAAAAGGTATAAAAAGTTATAAAAATCTTCTATCTGAGTTCAGTTCACCTGCGGCAAATGGAACGCATCCAATTTGGGTTTCACTGTATTTTTAGCGGATCTCGTTAACTGAATCTTGGATCCAATGGCAAATGGAATGCAGCGTTAATTTCGAATATGTTCTTCATATATTTAAATGCCTTTGTGGTATCACTATTGTCTTTGAAGCCATATTCACTATTTTCTGTAATTTGTTCCTCACTGGACATTCAATTCTCTGGTTTCATTTTGGCACAACAATAACACCATGTTATTTCGTGAACTTTTCACCTTGACATGAAATATCATTACATTTTAATTTCGTGATATCTTGTGGACCAAGATCTCATCACAATCCTAGTATTTACAAATTAATTTTACTTGATACTATACTTTTCTTATTTGAGATTTGTTCTTAAGTAACAGAAACGGTGAAGAACACTCTTATGGAAATTTTATTGGGTGTCTGTTTGTGCAAACATAAGCTTTTTAGGTTTTCTTCAATTCGGCAGTTATGTAATGTAATATTTACGTTTAATTTAAGAACACATTGAAGAAAAACATAAGAACAGTTAAATTACTGTCTTGATTTTCAAACATATTACTGAGTTGAAATAATCTTATTAGATTTTAATTGGAACATTAACATCTGAAACAATACTCGAACCAAGTTCAATGTTTTTTACAGTGCACGACATGTAATTAAGTAAAAATGACACAATAAGAGGTTATTTATGAGTGTCTGTGACTTTGAGGAGCCTCCTATCGGATAATAATCTGGAGTCTGTCCAGCCCAGGGAAGATTTAGAGTGTCTGTGTGATGTGGAATGAGGGTTTGAGGATTAAGGTTGTAGCGATTCTTCATTTCTGTCTTGACATGTCAGCACCTGAAGGCCCTCGGCTACAACGCCAGGGTTTTTGATGGCCGCCGAAGATGAGAAACGCTCTTTTTTCAACACCTGAAACAGGAGCTGGAGGCTCAGTCCACCCTCAATTATTTCTCCTCAGAGAACTGAACACCAGTTCAAAGCCAGTGATTCCTTGATATCAAAAATATTATTGTCATACATAAATAAACTAATAATTGCTAAACTACTTTAATTAATAATTGCTTTTTACTTTACATTCATGAAGCAGATCAATAATTTCTCCCTACACTAATTTCTCTTTCTTCAACCAAATATGTTTGTTCAACTTTTGCAGTTTTATACAGTATATAAACTTTTTTGATAAACTATGAGCTTTTTTACTCAAATTTTATGATAAAACATCAGCTTTTTGGGTTCTCATCAATTCTACAGTTGCATAATATTATACCCTTTAACTTTCATAAGAACAAATTTAAGAAATGAACTTTCTTAGGCATACGGGCCGGGGTTTTTTTTGGAGCAATTAACCACACCTGGAATTTGTATAGTGATAAATCAAAACATTCACAGAGGACACCAATAATTTGAAAAAACTGAATTTGGAACACACATAAACCTCAACCTTAAAAAGAATTAAATAAAGACCTATTTGAAATGAAGCACACTCTCTCTTAAACAATGAAAGTCTCAAAATAGCATATATTATATTACCAAATCTGGGCAAACATGTACATTAATGCATTACCTTCATCAGTCCTGCTTTGATTAATGCATACTTTTTAGGGGTCCAAGCACAAAGTGCTATGGAACCCTCTAGTAATTGTTCTGTTTCTTCTTTTTTATTTATTTATTTGTCTATCTATTTTTCCTACAAAATGGATTGTACAGCTTGAAACGTAAGTTGCAGAAAGCTGAAATCAGGGTAAGTAGGAATGGTATACATCTCACCATAGGCCGAAAACCATAGTGGCCTATAATTGGCGCTACAGCAAAGGAAAACACGATTTGACCTCTACAGGGTGCTAAAATGCTACAAAAATTCATTTGATGTCATAACAGAACCTTTATAATGTGAAAGTGAGTGATTATTTGTCATTGTAGGACACACCACAGCACAGCACACAGTGCACCACAATGAAATGTGACCTCTGCGTTTAACCCTTCCGTGAAGGAGCAGAGGACAGCTAACAAGGGCAGCGCTAAGAAGCAGTGCTTGGGGATGATACCTTGCTCATGAGTACCTCAAAGGTGAGTTTCTTTATAAATACAACTTATTGAAGCTGTCATAACAAAAAGACCAATAATTTCTCCCTACAGAAAAACCTGTTATTTAAAAAGAATGCAACAGATGCTGAACATTCCCTCTATCTGTAAAACAGATGGTAAGTTATTATTATAATAATAAGTTAATATTATTTTTAAAATTATTTTTAAAACTTATTATTGATTTAACAGTTTTGCTAATATTTTTACTCAACAGTATAACGTTTGGCACATCTGGGATTTGTGTACTAATAAATCCAAACATTCACAAAACAGATCTATAATTTCGGCTTCATATGGATGGGGCCTTAAATTAAATATAAACTATTTGTAATGCAACACACTCTCTTTAGCTGTAAAACAGACAGAAAGTGCGGAAGAAAAGGCATAATCATATTTATATGATTATAGATTTTTATTTTTTAATAAATTATTATTGGACCTAAGTTGTTCAATTTTTACCCAAAACATAGCATTTGGCACATCTGGAATGTGTGTACCAATAAATCAAAACATTCACAGAGCAAACCAATAATTTCTCCCTAAAGAAAACCCTTTATTTAAACACAATAATACTCTCTCCTGTGAAACAGACAGAATGAGGAGAAAGGACGCTCCATCCTCCTCCTCCTGAGGTGATGAAAATGCCAGGGACATGTTGATGGTGAGACACCTGCAGCTGGAGCTGATAATAATCACTTGACAGGTGTGGAGTCGCTGTCGGAATTCACTTGGCTGTCCACAGACCTGCATAATCACCTGATTTCTATAAAAAGGGAAATGCCCCGAAAAATAATAATAGAGTTGCTGAAAATAATAAAAATTCAGCTCCCGAGGCATCAGTCTGCCGTGTTTTATGACACCAGCTCACACCACATAAAATTTAAATCTAAACTGAAAAACATGTGTATTTAACAAGAGAACAAAATGTGACGGCTGTGTGATATGTGCTGTAAACGTTAGTAAATTTGTTTTATATTTCAACTAAGGAATATGGAATATTTTTATTCATTTTAAATTCAGTAATTATAAAGTTTTTATTTATTTTGTGATTCCGCATTTTAAAACATGTTTGCTGTTTTAAAATGCTATATATAAACAAAGTTTACTTACTATAAGTTGTAGTTATATAAAGTTTGCTTTGGTAGAGCTCAAGGCTGTTTCATGGAAGCACATTACATTCACTAAAGAAAAATATATTTAGACACCTTATGTCATAATTAAGACACACTATTTTGTAATGATCTTTTATTGTAATCACAATCATAATTCAGGTAATCATGAGATCATAATGATGTATTTATTAGATTTTTCCTCATAATTATATGATCACAATGGGGTAATTATTAGAATTGTTTTTGAAATTATGAGATCCAAGTGTTGTCTTGTAATTATGAGATTACAATGTTGTAAATTCTGAATTTATTTCTTGAAGTTATCAGATCACAGTGGTGTTATTATGAGATAATTTCTTGTAATTGCAAGACTGCAGTGTTGTAATTATGAAATCTTTTTATGGAATTATGAGATCCAGCAGTTGTTATTATTAGATCCTATCTCATAGCTATAAAATCTTTATTCATAATTATGATATCATTTCTAGAAATAACGACATTGCTTCTTTTAATTATGAGATCCTGATATA
The DNA here is from genome assembly GCA_032718565.1 of Distichodus sexfasciatus. NCBI lineage: Eukaryota > Metazoa > Chordata > Actinopteri > Characiformes > Distichodontidae > Distichodus > Distichodus sexfasciatus. Next base: position 632,375 of record JAVGVS010000136.1, read on the forward strand.
ATTATGAAATTGTTTTACATAATTATGAGATTATTTCTTGTAATCTTGAGATCTTTTCTTGTAATTGCATAATCCTGATGTAATTATGTGATCTTTGCTCCTAATTATGAAATCATGATGGCATGATTATGAAATCATTCATTGTATTTACAAGATCACTATGTTGAATTTTGTAATCCTGATGTTATAATTATAACATCTTGAGCTCCATTGACAAGCTGAAATATAGCTGATATATATTTTTCTGAAAATTTCCTACAATTGTGTCTCCTTTTCTCAAAACAAGTGTACACAAAACCAACAAATTGGAGCCAGAACTCCCCTAAATGCTTTGACTTGTTTTGCAAACTTAAAGAATTAAATCAAAACTGTTTTATCTTTATCTTTACACTATAATAAAAGACAGTCTGAGCACAGCAGCAAACTCGTCATTTTCAGACAAAAGAGATTTTGGGAGGAGGAGTTGTCACTGAATGCATTGTGTATAAAAGCAACACAAACTCAGTTTATTTCACACAGTGTATGGATTTGGTGAATGTGTGAAGTGCTTAGAAAAAGTGAACGTGGTATTGAGTATAAAATGACTGTAATAAACAGCTGTATTTTTGTGGGTTTCTGAGTGATCGTGGGAAATGTCTGGGTGAGAAAAACTAATTTTATAAGACGTGGGAGGTTGAGAATGTAAAAGCGTTATCAGATCTGCCCACGAAAAAGCCCAAACAAAGGAGTGTAGGAGTGAGAAACAGTAAATCCATTTCTCACTCCTATACACTCCTTTGTTTGGGCTTTTTACTGTTTACTGTTTTTAAAACATCATGTAGAAAAATCTGGTGTGTTTGAGATCTGAGAACAAGAGAGAGGCATGTTTATTTTCAGTTATACATTTAATTTTAGCTTAATTTTTAAGTAATGCAAGAATGAATTTATCTATTATTTATTCAAAGGTAACAGTTAAATATTTATTTATTCAAATAACAATGATATATTCCAATGTTAACTCAGATCTGTAGCCTAAAAATGGTTTTTAATTAAGCAATTAGTTTTTTATTATTTAATTTAATTTAATTTAATTTAAATGTCATTCAGATTTTTAAAAAATTGTTTATTTAATTTTGTTGTTTTTTTATTTAAGTAATTTAACATAATACTTTTTACTCAATTTCAATTTTTATTAATTTTTTAAAACTCGATTTATTTAATTTCTGCTTTTTTTTTTTTTTTTTTTGCTTTTGCTTGAGGATCGAGCCTCACCACACCCAAAATATTGATATACAAAATACACTTCTATTTCAGAGCTCCCTCCTCTGGCCAAAACCCCTCATAACATCATACATTTTGCAATCGTTGGAGTCGACGAGGTAGAAATATTGCTGAAAATTTACATTACAGAGAACTAACTTTACTGTATTATAAGAAACAATCTTGAAATTCAGCACTAGTTTTATTACCAAATATTTTCACACTTGCCTGTTGACTCTGTGATGAATTTTAACAGAGCGACGTTTTCATGAAGTTTATGGGTTTGGTGAATGTGTGAAGATTTGAAAAAGTGAATCTGATATTAAGGCATGTAAAAATGATGGTAAAAACTGTAATACAACGTAGAACACCTTGTAAAAATATGTTAAAATGAAAGTCATAAAAAAATAAAAACAACATTAATATTTCAGTTATGTTTCATTATGTAGAAAACAGACTGGACAGACACAGCTTTGTTTGTATTATCTTTAACATGTAATATTTTGCAGTGTTTATTTTTTAGTTTGGTTCGTCTAGCTTTATTTTCTGTCTATTTTGTTTAGTTTTGGTTGTTAAACTTCATTTATTTTTTTGGTTTGTTTAGTCTTGAATTGGTTTTAGCTGCTGTTTAGCTTTTATTATTGTTTTTTTGTTTGTTTTTGGTGGTTTAGCTTTTATTTCCTTTCAGGTTTTTGTTGTTTAGACTTACTTTAGGTTTTAGTTTTGTTTGTTTAGCTTTAATGCTGTTTTGTTTAGTTTTGGTTGTTTAGCTTTAATTCTGTATTTTAGGTTTGTTTGTTTAGATTTAATTTGTTTTTATGGTTGTTTAGCTTTAAATCAGTTTGTTTAGTTTTGGTTCTTTATCTTTAATTCTGTTTTTTTAGTTTTGGTTGTAAAGCTTTAATTTCGTTTGTTTAGATTTAATTTAGTTTTGTGTAGTTTTGGTTGTTTAGCTTTCATTTTGTTCTTTAGTTTTGTTGTTTAGCTTTAATTCTGTTTTGAGTTTTTGTTGTCTAGCTTTAACTTTGCGAGGTCAAATAAGCAAAAACATACAAGAAGTTCATAAACAGCATAGCATTAAAAAAAAGTCCAGGTCAGAAACGTTTTTTCTTTCCAGATGAGTTTTCATGCCACTTGAGAGGGATGAGAGAAAGGTGTGATCCATTTTATAGCAGAGTCTCTAAAAGAAAAATAAAATGAGTATATTGATATTCATCTAATAAATATAACATTAATACAGTATGACAACTTAATCTTGCCTGAGATATCAAGCCTAAGATTCATTAACAATATCAGAAAATAACTCATAAAAAAATTTTCATATTGGTTTTGAAAATCAATATTGAATAAAGACATGAAAACACTTAATTTTTGGGTTTTGGGTTTTGATTTTGGTTTTAATGTGGAAAACGACTGATTTAATGTTAAACTTAATTTGAGGTCACATTAACCTGGTGAACTTTTGTCCCTTCCTCTTCTGGAACTCTCTCTCGTCAACGGTCCACACTGCACCTTTAGAGCCATCCACTCGAACAAAACACTTATGCAGACTAAGGTTGTGACGTACTGCATTCTGCTTTCATCAAATAAATCAATAAAACAGGGCACGTGTGACATGACATGGCATTATTAAATTAAAAGGCTTTATAAAGTATTATGTAACAATAACATCAATTTTAATATAAATTATTATATTAGGTGCGGATGATATATTGAGTGCTTCTGCGTGAAAAAAAATTTCATACATTGTTTAAAAATATAACTATGGCAATATATTAATTGGGGCGGCGCAGTGGTCCTTAGGGCCTTTCTGTGTGGAGTTTGCATGCTCTCCCTGTGTTTGCGTGGGTTTCCTCTGGGTGCTCCGGTTTCCTTCCACAGTCTAAAGGCATGAAATATAGTTTAATTGCTGACTTTAAATTGGCCCCGTAAGGTGTGAATGTACGTGTAATTGTGTGAGTGTGTGTGCCCAGCAGTGTGTTGGCGCCTGCCGCAGGGTTGTTTCCCACCTTGCGCCCATCAGCTCCCGGGATAGGCTTCGGTCCCACCACGACCCCAGTTGAGATTAAGCGTTCAGATAATTGTATAAATTTATTTTTATTTAATTTCTACAGTAATTTTTTTTTAATATAGCTTAGAAGAGCATTTTGAAAGATTTTTAAATGTAAGAACTATATATGACTCATTTTAGAGTAAAATTCATTTATTCATTTATTTTTCGAACCTATTTATCCCAACTGGGTCACAGGGGGACCGGGCCTATCCCGGGAGCTGATGGGCGCAAGGTCAGGACCAACCCTGGGCAGGCGCCAACACACTCACACAATCACACTCACATTCACACATTACAGGGCCAATTTAGAGTCACCAATTAACCTACATTACATGCCTTTGGACTGTGGGAGGAAACCGGAGCACCCGGAGAAAAGCCACGCGAACACGGGGAGAGCATGCAAACACCACTTTTGCTGTGAGGCAGCAGCGCTAACCACTGTGTCACCGTGCCGATGGGGTGGATAGGCAAATAATATTGATGCATATTTATATCAAAAAGTATCGTTTTGAATTTTGAGTCCTAATTACTTGATTCCTCTAATAATATGCAATGTTACCTTCTATATACATAATAAATTTCTATTTTATTCACGTTAACTCTCAAATCGCCAAAAATCTGAAATATATCTAGTGTATATTATAATAAGATATTAATTATAAATTGGATGTATTTTTAGATTAATTTTTAAAAGGTTTATGACAATGAAAAGTATCTTGAATCTTGATTACATATTTTTTAAAAGTATATGTTTTGTATAAATGAATAAAAATAGATGAATAAAAATATTATATTTAAACAAGAATGAAATATAAAATAAATGAACAAACAAAATTAATATTTTTTACTATTTCGCTACTACGTTTTAGTGCAGTGAGATTGCTTAACTAAAAGATTTCCCTCTGGATAATTAAAGTTTTTATCAACAACATTGACATTATGAATATGATCAAGTAAAAGAAAAAATATTAATTATAGAAATATAAGCAATTTTGACCTTGAAGTTGGTGTGTTGAAAGATTAAAACTAGCAAGAAATGCTCTATGGTTGTAATATTATGGCTGAACAGTGTAAATATTTTAGTTTATTAAAGACCAATTCCACATATCAACACTGCCATCTAGTGTAGTTCGCATATACACACTTTCCATCACTATAAGTCAGTCGGGGTAGACTAAGAATTTAGAAATTAATTTAGTTTATATTTAATTCGTAGTTAATCTTTAAGTAATTATTTTTATTGGTTTATGCCATGTTTTAATAAGCTGAAAGGAGGTTCATATAGCCCTGACAGAACATTTTCTCCATCTCTACTTTTTCTATATCTTGTTGCAGAATACAGTATGTTAACCCCAACTTATAAAAAGCCTGGTTAGATGTATGTATGATATGAAAGCTGATGTTTGGAGCTGTAATGCATGTCATACTTGATGAACAGGAGGTTACCTTCCACGTGGGAGTGTTGTGTCGAAAGTAGAAGAACATTCGAATGAACCAGTTGTAGATTTCATTCAGAGCTCTCTGTTTATCTGGTGATTCGAGTATTGACTACAGAAAGCAGACGCAAAACAAAGAAAAATATAAAATCTTCTCATACTTTTCATACATACAGTGTGTGTCAAAAAGAGCCTGTAGCTTTAACTTTTCTGAATTATATCAGTTGCATTGAATAATAGAAAGAAGAAAGAAGAAGAAGAAGAAAAGAAGAAAGAAGAAGAAGAAGAAGAAGAAGAAAGAAGAAGAAGAAACAGAACAATTGCAAGCAACAGTATTGTGGTATTAATTTTATTATTATTATTATTATTATTATTATTGTTATTGACCCTTGATGATGATGATTAGAAATAGTAGACATTATTATTAATTAAATTGATGTTCCTTATTATCACAAAAAGCAACAATACACGTTATACATATTTAAAATCACAAATCTCAATACTTACATGACACATAATAACATTACAATAGCGTGATGTTGATAAATTGACATTTATTATTGTTAATTATTAATATAAAAATATTGTCTCATTTTATCATTGCAGCTACATGTTTAGAGTAATATTAAATGTGTATATTAAAAGTCTTTTTTGATTAACAGTGTAATATCTGTATAGAGATGGTAGAAAGTGTCTACGTGCCCGCCGGATCAGGAAGGCATATATGTATGCGGAGGTCGAATATTTACGTATTTGTAGCATTCCAAGCTGCACAGCCAGAAAATCTACAGAAACATACAAGGAAACATTTATGGCATAATGTTTTGGGAGCATATTATTATAAGTATTTTTATTATAATTAGAACCTTGTAAAAAAAAAATTGTTTGTTTTATCATTTCTGAAGTTTCCTTTTTCTGCAAAATACATGTTCTGAATAAGATTAAGTAATCCAAATGTGTCAAATGTAAAAATTAGAGATACAGAAATTTAGATGTGGTCTCTAATTTTTGTATCCTCATCATATGCCCTTTGTTTTTTGGCCTTTACGCCTCTACCTTCACCATCACATGCATCTCCTGTACTCTGTCTACTCTCCTCAATCCTCTCAGTGTCCCTTACACTAGCCTTCTTCTTTTCTCTGTATATGCTCCTGGACTTTTCGTTTCCACCACCAAGTCTCATATCTACTTCTCCTTCCAGATGACACACCAAGTACCCTTCTACCCGTCTCCCTAATCATATCAGCTGTATCTGTCCAATCATCTACTGCAGGAGCTCTGGGGATCGCTGCATCAAATCATCCCAAGCTCCTCCAGAAATTCTGCTTCTCTTCTAGCTCATCCTACCTGTAGAGGCACCAACCACTAACAACATTGATCATTATTCCTTCAACTTCAAGCTTCAGACTCATCAGCCTATCTGACACTTTCGGTTCACTTCCAGAGCGTTCTAACAAGCTCCTCTTCAGGATAACTCCCTGCTCCATTTCTCTTTCCATCTCCACCATGGTAGAACAACTTAACCCTTCTCCTAAGCGTCTGGCAACGCTACCTTTCACCTGGTCTCCCTGAACACAGTATATCCACCTTCCTTCTCTGCATCATGTCCATCAGCTCCTCTGGCTTTACCTGTCATAGTTCCAACATTCCAAAGTCCCCTACTTTCTGGTTCCACACTCTTACCTTTCCTCTTCTCTCTCTGCCTATGCACACCCCTTCCTCCTCTCCTTCGATGGAAGCCAACAGTAGCCCAGTTTCACCGTCAACAACGCGCCGGTGGCGGTCGTTGTTAACCTGGGCCTCGACCGATCCGGTATGAAATCCCTGTTTGTGATTCGCATGTTTGATTTGGCTTAGGTTTCTACGTTGGATGCCCTTCTATTTAACCCTCTGCATTTATCGGACTTGGGATAGCACAAGAATCACTGGCATGACCTCTTATGGTTACGTATACATATATATATATATATATATATGTATATATATATATATATATATATATATATATATATATATATATATATATATATATATATATGTATACACAGTAGTGCAAAGTTTTAGGCAGGTGTGAAAAAATGCTGTAAACAAAAGAATGCTTTCAGAAATAAAATAATGATTGTTTATTTTGTCAGTTTACAATGCAAGTATGAGTGAACAAAAGAAAATCTAAATCCAAATCAATGTTTGGTGTCACCTTTTACCTCATATTATTTTGTAGGATTATAGGATTATAGATCTGTGGTTAGTTCTCCAAGATGTTTGGAACAACCTACCAGCCGAGTTCCTTCAAAAACTGTGTGCAAGTGTACCTAGAAGAAGTGATGCTGTTTTGAAGGCAAAGGCTGGTCACACCAAATATTGATATGATTTAGATTTCGCTTTTGTTCATTCACTGCATTTTGTTGATTGATGAAAATAAATGATTTAACACTTCCATTTTGTAAGCATTATTTGTTTAGCATTTTCACACCTACTTTCATTTTGCACAGTACTGTATATGTATATATGTGTGTGTGTGTGTGTGTGTGTGTGTGTGTGTGTGTGTGTGTGTGTGTGTGTGTGTTGCATTATATATTAAAATTAGTGATGCATGATAAAGGAATTCTTTGCCCGAATCCGATATCCGATATTTTCATGCTTATATCTGCATGTACAGACAAGATATTTTGCTCACTATAGTTCCACTGCACACTCAGAATTTTAGCACAAAAATAGCACCATAGCGCTGACATTTCTAACACAGCGACAAGCCAAGCGATCGTGAAAACAGAGTGGAGCGAAGGCAGAGCATTTCCGGCGTAGTGCACAACATTTTAAGAAAAAGTCACTTCCTGCTCTCTGAAGTGTACCAAGTCAAATAGGGTGCGTGTGATTCTCCATGTGCACTACCTAGTGCGTAGAGAGCCGTTAAGCTACAACCCCAGCTATTTCCTGAGACGCATACTACTGCTACCACAAAAGTATGATAAGAGCGCCTTACCTACCATACTATTAAGTGCAGTAGTACACAGGTCCGTACATAGCCCGAGTGTGAGCTAACATTTGCTAACGTGAGGCAAGCGTAGTTTAGTTAGTTAATCATTTTGACGTGTGCAGGCAGAGTTGAGCGCATAAAGACTAGATTTTGCTGGGTGCTCAGATTTTCCACTGCGTGCTCAGAATTTTGCCACCAAATAACGCCATACATTTTAAGAAAGAAGTCGCGAGCCATATAAAATCCCACCTCGGACTTTGGACAAGCGCTACCTTTCCCACATACAATAAACGTGTCATAAAATGTCAGCTGAAAATATTGGGCAAATCTAAGCATCGGTCTGATGATGGTGACTTGGAAAAAAACTATTATAGGCTGATATATGATTCTGATATTATCGTGCATCCCTAGTTAAAATATAAATAAATACATAAATTAGATTTTAACTACTTAACTTTTGGAGAACTGTTACACCCATTAATATTTACTAAGTATATTTGTGTGTGTGTGAGAGTGTATATTATACATTACATTATATATAGTGTTATAGATAAATTTAGTCTTGCTCAAAGCTGTTACAATATAATATTTACTTTGGTATAGATGTGTGTGTGTGTGTTTGTGGATCTTCCAATATGGGGACCTGTGTCATTGTGGGGTCCTCACAAAGTTAATCACTGCAACACACCTATTTCCTCAAGTTGAACCTCTCCTTTTAAAATCTAATAAGTCCCCATCATGCTCATATCATTAAAAGTGTGTGTGTGTGTGTGTGTGTGTTTGGGCACTTTTATCTGATTACACACTGATAAAGTGGGGACGTGTGCCATGACGAGGAGATAACACCCACAATTTCTATTCAAGCTATACTTCTCCCTTTAAAACCTCAGTCCCCCTAATGCTCATATTCTTTAAAGTGTGTGTGTATGTGTATTTGTGTGTGTTACCTGACAGCAGGTGTGGTGTGAGTGTTGGCCAGCGCTCTTGCCTTCCTGCTGCTGCTTCACTAACCGACTCCACTCTTCCATCTGCCTCCTCGGACACCGACCAACCTAGAGCTGCTCTCTGACAGCGGAACAAAACACACACACACACACCTTAACATTACTATCTTAGTGAGCTACTTCAATTCAGTCTCATGATGACTAAATGTAAATGATACTACATCTAACCCTAACCTTTAATTCAATAACAAAAAGCAAATTTATAGTTTCTCAAATAAAACAAGTACATTTTGTATGAAGTGTTTCCAGTTGGTTATATGTAAAGCACTTTGTGACAATGTACTGTTGTAAAGAGCGCTATGTAAATAAAATAAAATAAAATTCTTAATTTTTGGGAACCGGTCCTAACGAACCACAATAAAAACACACAAATAATAGTTTTCCATGTCTTTTTCAGGGACAGCCTGGTCCTCACAACACCCTAAATACATGAGAACAAACACACTCTTATATTGCTATCTTTGCGAAGTCCTTCTATTGACTCCAATAATGATTAGATGTAAATAACACTAGTGCTACACTCTAACCCTAACCTTAACCTCAGTAACTAAAAACAAATCTTTTATTTTTTCAACTCAAACATGGTCATTTTCTATAAATGTATTTTTCTTTACAGGGACTGGTCCTCACACAGCAAAAATGTCCCCACAAACCATAAAAATGGACAAATCATAGTTTTTCCTGTCTTTTAGGGGACATGCCGTTCCTCACAACACCCTACATTTTTGAGGAGATTCACCAACACACTTCTATTTGCTATCTTAGTGAGCTACTTCATTAGACTCCCATAATGACTAGAAGTAAATTGTACTACAGCTACATCTAACCCCAATCCTTAACCTCAGTCTCTTTTTCTACCTCTAATTTTATATTTTATAGTCTATGTAATTGTAATTCTTTTCTCTTGAACTGCTGCTACAATATTTGCACACACTAAATCACTGTCAGTCAAAGTAAACTTTATTGTCATCACTGCTATATATTGTACAAGTACACAGAGAGATGAGACGACGTGGCTCCAGTTTTAACACTGCAAAAAACAAATAACAAAGAACAAATAAGGCACATACACCAAGCAATATATAAAAATAAAATAAAACACACACTTTAAACTAGAAGTAGAAAGAGACAATGTGTATAAGATCTGTAACAGTTTCAATATGAAAAATGAAAAATGAAATATGAAATAAAACAGTATCTGTAATAAAGTCTGAGCTAACATTCAAGTCGGTTCTGGTATGTGCAGATATTGTAAAAGTAGTGAAGTGGAGAACTACTATCTATACAATACTTTGAATAATTTGCGCAGATATTAGTCAGTGAGAAACAACAATTAGTGATATGTACAAGCAGTGTTCAACAGTTGTGCAAAAATTGTAGCAACAGTTTGAGAGAAGAGAACTACGATTTCAGTCATCTGGCATTAAATGTACGTCAGATCAGCAGCAGTTTAGAGTGACAGCTACTGAAGTAACTGAAGGAGTTACTAAAATGTGTAACGAGGATAATATTATTGAAAAAGTATTATTAATGCCTTATATTACTGTGTTACAGCAAAAAGTAATATTACTGTAATTGTGTTACTTTTGTAATAACACTGGTTTTCCAGAGTTCTACCATTGTTTTCTGTATTTTGATTTGTGCTTCTGGGCTTTTATTTCAGTGGCCACCAGATGCCGCCACTGCTGAGTCTTGTGTTTGCTGAGACTGGTCTTGTGTCTGTCAATCATTTTGTTGTTCCACCTCCTCTTTGTTTCCCATTGGTTAGTTAACCCTTATTATTTGTGTCAGCTATTTTGGTTTAGATTGGTTGATTCCTAACTTGCTTTTTGTTTGAATGTTTTGCCACTGATTTTCAGTTTACGATCCAGTTAGTGTTTAATTCTCCTGATTGGTTTGATTCTTTTGATTAGCTCTGCTGCTTAGTACTTGTCTGTTTATAGTGGTGTGTATCTCTCTTTGTCTTGTGTTCGTCCACTGTCAACTTTGAGTTTTGTTTTGGCCATTGTGCTGTTTTTTAGTTTTTGAATAAATGAACAGTGCAGTTTGCCAGAATATGTTGCCACAAGTAGTGTCAGTCACTATGATCAGACTTGTAGGAATGTTCTGGCAACAGTGATAAATTTCCACTAGTGAAAAATGTATTTACCAAACCAATTAGCCAGTAATGACAAATTTGTAGTGAATTTTTGGTGATAAATTTGCCAGGTTTTCCACATAGTTTGCTAGAAGTCCGCCACAAGTGTGCCACAAACCTAATGTGCATGTGAAAATAAGACCTTGCTGCAAATTTGCAGCAACATTGCCAAAAGTTAGCGGTAACTGTTTGCTTCAAACACCATCTATAAACAGTGAAAAGCACTCTTATACACATTTTATTTTATGCCTTTTCGTGCAGAAAATGTGCTTATTGGACTTTCTTCAATTCTACATTAGAATTGAATAATATTATTGTTTTTAAAATGTCTGTAAATGAGGGCTATTCTGGTTCCTCTAGAGAAACTATTATTATATTTGACATCTCACCATTAAGAATAACTTGGTACAGAGTAATTACGAGGGATTTTCGCTCTTACTGCATGTCCTGATGGGTTTTCAGAAAGCCTCAGGTGCAGCTGCATGGCGTAAAGTCTCTGAGTCTCTTGAAAGAGCTGCAACACAGGAAACTCATCTCAGCATGAATATTTGAACCAATGTTTGAGTTTTCAAGCTTTAAAATAATTGAGAAAATGAAGCCATAATTTTCCACTATTACACATCAGCTTAAATAAATTTATCATGAACATTCTTAAAGGCGAGCTGTAAAATTAGATGCTATTAGAGTGCACACACAGTCACAAAAATAATACAAACCTCCAAAAATGGATATAAATGTACACACATAAAATTGAAATACACTTTACACACACTCACAAAAATTGACGTAAACCTCACACACACTTACTCAACAGAGATAAATCTCACACTCACAAAAAATGGACATAAACCTCACACACTCACTAGAGTTGTGGACAAGACCACCTAAACCTAGACTGAGAGAAGACTAAGGCTCTGAAGGGCCGAAACCGAGACTAGACCAATGCACATTTTACACCATATGACAAATAAGTGGAACATGCAAAGCCTAAGCAACATTAAACATGTTTATTCAATATTTCTGTCTTACATACAGTATCTATAATGAGGAAATAATGAGAACTTCACCGGAAGCAGTTATCCAAACTGATCACATCATTTGTTAATCTCAACAAGACGCAGGTGGAGATGTTTTTTACTGCACCGCGCAGAGTACTTCAAGTTGAAACAGCGCTGGGCTTGTCAATGTCATTTCTCTCTTGCCAGCCAATCAAAATCGAGGATGGGGCGGGACATATAAATCAGTGGTACTGTCCCAGCTGTTGTCTTGCACGGTTTATTTCATCCATAAAGGAGCAGCAGGCAGGTTTTTTGGCAGCAGTGCTTGGAGATGGTACTGCCTTAATGGTATTTTTAGCAGGCCTGGACCTGAACCAGCGACCCTCTGATCACGGAGCCAACTCCCTAACCATTACATTACAGACTGCCCCAGTGTTAATGCTGCTTCCGATAGAAAGGTGTCACACACGGTGTAACGCAGTTAGTCGTATTTAGAGTGGCGTGGTCGCAGATTTACTTGATATTAGTTTTGCTGCTGATTAATATTCTCATTACCTGAGTCTCCATGTGACGCACTCGTTCCTGCTGCACTCTCCACTGGGCGATACTTTTCTCTCCACAGCTGTGTCCATCGTTCAGGTGTCTAGAGAGTGTGAGAGAAGAAATACACAAGCACACAACACTGTTATAAGTAACGTGTTACAAAAGTCACACCATTACAGTAATGTATTATTTTTTAAAGTAACACAGTAATGTAAGGTATTACTAATATATTTTCACAAGTATTATATTCATTACATATTTCAGTAACACTTTTTCAGTTTTCAATTTTTAATGAAACAATTCATTCTGTTCTTGTCTGCCGTACATTAGGAATAATATGTTAACAGTTGAAAGACATTTAACAATGAATTGTTCTATTTTCTCATTCTACATATAGCTATCAGAAGACTGTGAGTGGGTGTATGAGAAAAAATCTGTGTGAATGAGAGTGGGTGAATAAATGAGAGAGTGAAACAGTGAGTGAATGACATTTGGTGTCGCAGCTCCTCACTAACGCTCATCTGAAAGTGCAGCTTTGGGAGCTACGTAGGTGTATTCCCCAGCCTGTGATTCCAGTCTGTGTGCACCTAGAGGCAGAGACGTGTTGTAAACCGAGCATTCTTCACTTGATATGGACCTTCGTCCTTGAGAATAGACTTGCCGTAACGAAGGCATGATGAAAAATATAATTGAGTAAAACGTAGATTACTTACTCAACTATGTGTGAGTATTCAGAAAAACAAAAAACGCCCTCCACAACTGCAGTAAACTAGATTTTAGCATTTTACAATGTCCTACTTCCACACTTCTTTTGGTGAAAGTAAGTAAAATTTGAGATATAATTGTTTGCCATGGTTTAATCATACTTAGTTATGTATATGTGCAGCGACCAGCATACTAAACCTTACAAATACGATGACAACTCACTTGAGGAAGGCGGAGTAATCTTCAAATGCTTGGTCACATCCAGGCCAGCGACAACGACCACTCACAAAGAGAGAACTGAACAGCTCCGGATGGACGACACTGCAAATGAGAAATCAGCATTTCACGTTAAAACATGAATCAAGTTTAGCAGAAACACTGGTATCAAAATACAAAACTTAAATTCACTTCACACACCACAAACATCACACGCAAAAATATAAACCATTTAAAATTAAATTTTAAATGAACCTCACACACAAAAATAATACAAACCTCACACACTTGCAAAAATTGATAAAAATGTACACTCATAAAATTGAAATACACTTTACACACTCACAAAACATGATGTAAACCTCACACACACTTACTCAACAGAAATAAATCTCACAGACTCACAAAAAATGGACATAGACCTCACACACACTCACACAAATTCAAATGAACCTCACACACTCGCTAGAGTTGTGGACAAGACTGAAACTGAACCGAGACTGAGACAAGACCAAGACTAGAGTGTGTTGAGACTGAGACAAGACCAAGACTCTAAAGGACTGAAACCGCGACGAGACCAAGACCAGGTCAAGGCGAGACCGAGTCAAAACCGTTTTACACCACATGACAAATAAGTGGAACATGCAAAGCCTAAGCAACGTTGAACATGTTTATGCAATATTTCTCTCTTACATATCTATAATGAGGAAATCACTTCACTGGAAGCAGTTGTCCAAATTGATCACATCTTATGTTAAACTCAACAAACCACAGTCAACACTCCTCAAGACCAAACTCACTGTTTTATTGCAGAGTTGCAGAGACATTCTATGACTTAGTGCTGTGAAGAAAAATAAGATCAGCTGCCCACCGCTCCTTCACGGATGGGTCAAATGCAGAGTTCAGATTTGGTGGTGGTGCACTGTGTGCTGTGCTGTGTTCACAATGACAATCACTCACTTTAAATAAAAATACACTCACACATTCACAAAATAAAGAAAAACCTCACACATTCACAAGCATGAATATAAACTTTACACACACACACACACAAATCATGAGCTGCTGACATTAACATTTAAATGTAAAAGCACTGCTTTATTCTGCACTTTCTGGGGACTTCAGGCTGTTGCTCGTCTGAACTACAACAGGACAGATCCCATGGTGATGAGTTTGAAACACAGTCGAGGTTCACCTGAGGTGGAGATCTCACCTGATTGGCTGGGAGCTGAGAGCTGTGTGCTGATTGGTGCAGGTTAGGGAGTTAAACTCCGCCTCCTTCACTCTGCTCCAGAGCACTGGGTTGCAATCTTGTTGGGAAATGATGGTGTGTCCTGCTGAAGAAATGAGATTAGCTGGTGAATACATGACCTCCACCATCAGACCTCATTTACATGTGTCTAGATAGATAGATAGATAGATAGATAGATAGATAGATAGATAGATAGATAGATGGATGGATGGATGGATGGATGGATGGATGGATGGATGGATAGATGGATGAATGAATGAATGAATAGATTGATGGGTGGATGGATGGATAGATGGACGGCTGGGTGGGTAAATAGATAAATGGATGGATGGATAGATGAATGGACAGATAGAAAGACGAATGCATGGATAGATAGATAGATAGATAGATAGATAGATAGATAGATAGATAGATGGATGGATGGATGGATGGATGGATGGATGGATGGATGGATAGATGGATGAATGAATGAATGAATAGATTGATGGGTGGATGGATGGATAGATGGACGGCTGGGTGGGTAAATAGATAAATGGATGGATGGATAGATGAATGGACAGATAGAAAGACGAATGCATGGATAGATAGATAGATAGATAGATAGATAGATAGATAGATAGATAGATAGATAGATAGATAGATAGATAGATAGACAGATAGATAGATAATGTTACATTATGGGGACGAGGTTAGTGAACTGCATTTAAGCCACTATGAGAAACTGTAAATGGTAAAAGCACATCCAGCAGTGGGTCTGAAGCCCAGCATCACAACAAGAATAAAAGTTAGAATAACTTTCAAACGTTAGTATTTAAAATAATAGTGTTGCGCAACGAACCACGGGGCAGCAGGGAGGTGGAGGTGGAGCGCAGCACTGACGGTCTGTCCTGGGTCAGACGAGGACTCTCACATATCTGGAGAAAGTGTGCAGCTTTATCAGCACTCTGCAACACAGGCAGAAACACACACACACAGTTGATAACACACTGAAAACAGGAGTATCTGCTACAAGGAATGAATGAATCGACCTCATAATCTCAAAGATCATTTTCATTGACAAATATAGAATGAGGGTGAAAAGAGGAGTCACTTTCGTTCATTCATTATCCGAAGCGTTTAATCCCAATCAGAGACCAGAGCCTGTCACAGGACTACTGGGGCAAGGTGGAGACCAACCCTGTGCAGGTGCAAACACAACGCAAGGCACACACACTTACACAATTTATTTTCTATTTTCTATATTTTTATCTATATATTTCATTCTTGCTCTTTAGTTTATTGTAAGATTTTTTACTTAACTTGTAAACGTTTAAGATTCTAAATTCTATTTTTGTTTTTGATTTGCACTTTGGATGGTTCAGGGCACATTTCACCACATGTTGTACTTGAATAACTTTATACAGTATGTGCAACAAGCAACAAGACAACTGAACTCTGTTGATCGCTGGTGATGCCTTGGTGATGCAAGGCATCTCACAATGTGGGAGATGTGTACATCCCAGCAGCGTCCCAACTTATCATACCACATACGCTGCTACATTTGCCTGGCATGTAACTTTAAATATTTTTACAATTTTGTCATATCGCTATTGTCATCGTAAGATTGAAAAAGCATGAGTCGAACCATCGTAACTATGCACCTGAGGGGACAGCTGCTCTCCTGAATCCGACCGGGGTGATGCTGCACGGTCAGGTGTCTTGTTGACTTTTTCCTCCTCTTCTTGTTTCAGGACTGGACCTTCCTCCTCATCCTTCAAACTCTCCGTCCTGCTGATCTGGCTCTGGGTTTGTGGCATTCCTCTGGTCAAAGCTCTGAAATAATCAATAAAAATGTAAAAATTCTGTGTTTATATGTACAGGAACATGTGCATTGCTTTATTCTTTAGTTTATTTAGCGATGGCAGCAGTTGTGATTTGCTGAGTGTCAAAAAATCACTTCTCTTTTTAATGTCTTCTTCTTCCCACTTTTTGGGCATAAAATTCCTTATTCAACGCGCCATTCTTGGCGTAAATATTTGAGGTGATTTAGGAGGTTTTTCTTTTGACCTTCATTATTTGGGTTTAAATTAATTTAGATTGTCACTAAACTTGCAGCAGAAACATCAAGAAACAGACCTTTACCATTCATCCTCTTTAACTTATTTAAAGAATGAAAGAAATGAAGAAAATAACGGAGAAAAAGAATGAACAAAAAGAAAGACGGAATCATAGAAGATAGACAGACAAGAAAGACAATCAATCAGAAGGTAAATAGAAATAAAGAATGAAAGACAGACAGACAGAAAGAAAAAAATAAATAGAGAGAGTCAGGAAAAATGAAAGGAAGAAGGAACAATAGTCAGAAAGAAAAAAGGAACAGTTAAAGACAGAAAAATAAAAACAGAAAGAAAAAAAAGAAAAATAGTTACAGACAATACACAGAAGGAAAGAAAGAAAGACTGAATGAAAGAAAGGAGGTAAAATGAAGAAACAGACAGAAAGAAGAAAAACATGAATAATAAACAAATTAATGAAATAAATGAATGAATAAAAGACAGACTGACAGAAATAAAGAGAGAAAGAGGCAGATAAAAATAAACACAATGAACAAATGAATGAATGAGAGACAAGCAAAATGAGAGAAAAAAGAAAGACAAACTATAAACAGAAAGAAAGATAGAGATGAATGAAGGACGAATGATTAATCAATGAAAAGAAAAAAAGGAACAAAAGTCAGACAAAGTAAGACAGAAAGACAGATGGGTCAAAATGAACAAACGAATGAATGAACGGAAGAGACAAAAACAAAGAAAAAAGAAAGACAGGCGATGAACAGACTGAAAGGAAGATGGAAGTATGATAGAAAGAAAGAAAAAATTGAAAGAACAAAAGAAAGACACACAGACTGACAGAAAGAAAGTCAAACCAACAGAAAGAAAGAAAGAAAGAAAGAAAGAAGAAAGGAAGGAAGGAGGTAAAAAGAAGAGACAGACAGTAGAAAGAAAGACGTGAATAATAAATGAATGAATGAAAAGAAAGAGGCAAAAAGAAAGAAAAAAGAAATCGAGGTGATAAAAAGAAAGACACAGATTAACTAACAGAAAGAAAGAGATAAAGAGATGAAGAAGGGAAGAATGAAAGAGAGAGAGAGAGAGAGAGAGAGAGAGAGATGGTGGTGATGTATGAAAGAGCAGTGATGTGCAGGATGAGAGCTGCTGGTCAACAACAACACACACTGGTTCAGCAACACAAACACGAACCGGACCTTTAGAGCAGAACTGCAGCCGGAACACGACTCTCTCTTCACCACAGTTCACATTCAACAACCAGACAACGCTGTATTTCAAAAACACCTCAGCCTCTCCCACCTCGCAGGAAACCACACACACACACACTCACTCACACTCACTCGCTTTGCATTTTGCAACAAAATGTGCAGAAGATATAGCGCGCCAGGAAGAGGAAATGGGATTTGCGTCTTTAGAAAGAGAAAGTTCGCGATCTCTGCGGTTATTGATATTATCGCGAGTCAAGGCGATGAGACTGAAAATGAAGCACTTCATGAACTGACTGTATGCAAAACAGCTCTTAAAATGGAAAAAGATAATAAATACAGAAAACAGCCCTTTATAAGCAAACGCTCATGTAGAAGTGCAACAATGAGGCAGTTGGTAGTATAACAGTGAGGGTGTTGGGCCTGTGATCAGGAGGTCACAGGTTTAAGTCTCAGAACTGGAGGTAGGATTTGAACCCATGACCCACTAGCAAGTGATATCTTATCAAAAGTGAGCTATAATAACAGGCCTGGTTAGCCTGGTGAGGTGAGCTATTATAACGCGAGTTATTATTCCAGTTGATTTATTATTGTTATAACAGCTGAGTTATTATAACAGCTGAGTTATAACATCAGGTGAGTTATTGTTACAACAGCTGAGTTATATTAACAGTTGAGTTATTATAACAGCTGAGTTATAACATCAGGTGAGTTATTGTTACAACAGCTGAGTTATAATAACAGTTGAGTTATTGTTACAACAGCTGAGTTATATTAACAGCTGAGATATTATAACAGCTGAGTTATTATAACAGCTGAGTTATAACATCAGGTGGGTTATTGTTATAACAGGTGAGATATAAGAACAGTTGGTTAGTATAACAGCTGAGTTATTGTATCAGGTGAGTTACTGTTATAACAGGTGAGTTATTAGAACAGTTGGGTTATTATAACAGGTAAGTTATTATATCAGCTGCGTTATTATAACAAGTTATTATAACAGTTGAGTTATTTTAACAGGCGAGCTATTGTTATAACAGGTGAGTTATAATGAGTTATTGTAAGAAGATGAGTTACTATAAAAGTTGAGTTATTGTAAGAAGATGAGTTACTATAAAAGTTGAGTTATTGTAAGAAGATGAGTTATTATAACTTCTTACTCTGTGGTTGTGATATCAGTTTGTAAATAAACAGCTCAGTCCTCAATGGAGCAGCAGCTTCTCGCTGATGGAAAATAATCATCACTGCACATCTTTGATTCGAGTTTTCTTTGTTGACTCTGTGGAACGTTTCGGTTTTACTGACAACTCTCCCACAAGCCACCGAACGGCGAAACTAGGTAAAAGTTGGTTGTAGAGTTTCACGTCACCACGCAGTTTACCACATATTAATAACCAAGAAACATTACTATGTGAACTAAACTATTTTTGGGCTGTTGTTAGGATGATAATGAAGGTGTGAAGTGTAAATGTGCTAGCGATATAACATTTTCAGATTTTTCTAAAAGATACACACATATACAGAATAAGTGTATAACGACATGAACCTTATTTTACCTCATGCATGCATTTTTGCCAACTGTTTTCCTGTAAATACTACGATAGCTCATATACGTTACAAATTATATTATTATATGTATATTTTTGCAATTATTTACAATTGATAGTGACTCATCTACGCCACTATCCCTTTCTCTCCCACTCTCTCTCTCTCTCTTATATATATATTCATGATGAAATTTACTTCATGAAAAGTTGGGGATTAGTAAAATAAAAATAAAGGTTAGGAACTAAAAATTTTATACCAGTACACATATATATATATATATATATATATATATATATATATATATATATATATATATATATATATACATACATATATATATATACATATATATATATATAGATATATAGATATATATATATAGATATAAATATAGATATAGTATATATAGATATATATAGACACATGAACACATATATGCTTGAAATATTTATTTAATCTTAGTTTTATAATTGCAAGAAAACAATTACCTGCTTAGGAACAGACGGCCGTCAGGCTTTTTGCAGCTCATCTTCTCTTCACCAATGGTAATTTTATCACAAATGAAAAGAAATCTGGAAGCATTATTTTCTTTCTGTGACATGCAAGCGGCGTTTAAGAAACTGGCTCTAAAATTATTCAAAAGTTAACATTTGGTTTTTATGGCGATTTTTATGAAAAACCGAAAATGTCTGATAAACAAGTCTGCTGTCCTCTCGTTAGTTGTCTGATCTAGCTGTAACAGCCCTGATGAGTTTAGTGAAAGACACTTTGTGTGGTTAGGAACGGCACAGAGAGAGAAAAAAAGTGCAGAAAGTTCAGTAATTCAGCTTTGATATTTCTCTAAAGAAAGTGACAGAGATCTTACTAGTCTAGTGATTACGCTCCAATAACAGATTATAACACAGTTTAAAAGTATAAAAAACCAATATTTGGCAGATACATTTTTAAAAATAATATATATATAGTATATATAATAACTTAATACAGAATTATCTAATCACACACATATAGTATCTCTTTCTCTAAGCCATATAAACAGGACTATCTTATTTATATGTGTGTGTGTGTACATACATATATATATATATATATATATATATATATATATATATATATATATATATATATATATATATATATATATTATATATATATATATATATATATATATATATATATATATATACTCACAACTCATTTTACATATGTTTATTACATTTAGTGTAAGTGTTAGAAACATATTAACCCTATTTTCGTGAATTATGATGCAGGTAATACCGGGAGATAATCAAGATGCGACAGCATTAAAACTCAAACTCACCTGAAAGTTGTTTCTCCCACAGGATTACATGTAACTGAACCTTCCACCTTTATTTATGCTCAGAGAAAATGTGATAAGTCATCAGAAACTGCTTCACTGACTTGCAGAGAACTAGAATGGTTTATGAATATGGATTTAAAAAATTGTATTTAATATAATGGCTTGAATGTAAAAGAGCTAATTAGAAATAGCAGAATCTGAAATTTTTCAGAAAATTACAGAAATGTCTATTCAAAAATATCTTTAAGGAGGCAAAATTTACATTTTGTCAAAATTTACATGTTGCTCTTTGCAGTTCACGAATTGTCTATAATAAATCATGTTTCATGTTTTGATTTATCTCACAAGATAATAGTGTCAAATCACTTTTAAAGAGGCCTTACTGTAAACAGAGGGTAAAGAATAAAGAATAAAATAATCAGGAATAAATCTGGAACAGTTGTATAAAATGTGGTTTTAAAATTATACAATATAAATGACCATCGATTCTGATTTTAAAATGTTTAAGTTTAATGAGTGATAATAAATACTGTAATTAGAATGAAGAAAGCTTTCACAGTAAGTAAGAATGATGTGTTAGAAAAAATGTGTTTGGGATGTGATCAATTTTGTGAGTCATTTATATGCATTGCTTATCAACTTTATCAGTCAGTTCTAAAAATGTGTTGTTTGTTGAAAACAAAAAGATTTTTGAGCTCTGAATGACTATAGGCTTATGTCTCTGTACTAAATTCCTAGTAAAATCATAAATCAAGTAAAGCTTAATTATTATGAGTAAAAAGTCCGCAATGTAGGCGACTTTCTGCTTGATAAATGAATAAACAAATGAACAAAAACAGTTTAGTCAATTTGGTATTTACACACTTGAGCATTCTAGAAAAGTTCTATATTCATGTCAGATTGTGACTGTTTCTCTTGCTTATATCCCTGTGTGGGAGGCGACACTGAAACTAGATGAGCCATGAATTTGGGCAATTTTCAGAAACAAAATTAGTTACTGGCAAAGCGTTTGTATTAAAAGTAAGTAGCTACTGTCTTGTGAACTGGGCTGAGCAGCTGTTTAGCTGTTGTTACTAGGAATTAGGTTCCGCCAAGAGCTTAGTCATGCTCGTGTAACCAAAATTCTCATCACTAGTACAATTAGTACAGCAATTTCATATCATTTACATATATTTCCCAAAGAAACAATACCAAGAAATAATGAAAAAATTGAAAATCCCTTTCAAATAATGAAAAATTCATTAAACAAATGCAGGGAATTTGTTCCAAATACTTTTTTTTTTCTTTGAAAATGCTTCAATTTCTTTAGTTTGTACAATTGTGGTGAAAAACATAAAGCCCAGAAAAGCGCGAAAAACAGTGCATGGGACTGTCCTCGGCATGCAAAATTGATGACGTGCATGTTAATGCTAGCGGCCTGTTTTCTTCTGATTTCGTATTTTTGTGGTTGGCAAATGTCAAGTGTTTAACGTCGCACATGTCGTTCATTCGCTGGTTGCATTTTAATTTCTGTAATGGCTAGATAAACATCTCTCTCCGTGTGTTTGTGCTGACAAATCTGCAAAGACAAACAGTTTAGGAGCAGAAATTTTGTTCTCACTACCATGAATCCTCCTTATTCCATTCATTAAGAACAGTGATCTCTACAATATGGGAACATTTTCTTGAATTTAAGCTCTGCTTTTGCCGTCCAAGCAAAAAAGTAGGTGAGTCTGAATATGAGTAAGAACATGTGGCCTGATGATAGTGAGTGTATATATTAGAGGTGTGAACCTTCACTGGTCTCATGATTTGATTCGATTATGATTATCATGTCCATGATTCGATTTAATATCTCGATGCATTGCGATGCATCGCAATACGCTCTAATCAATTTTTTCTCGTTACTTCACATTGCCGCCAGACTGGCATGGATCTGAATTAGGCGCTATAGTTGCTACTGACTTTTTAATGCTACAGCCAGAAAATCACCAAACAATATAGATTTATGATACAAACTGGTTTTTGTCCCCAGGGACCACCATTCAGCCTAAGCAGAGTATTTTTTTGTATTACTTTTTAGATATTTGCATTAAATTCAGAAACAGGGAGGGAAAAGAACAAATAGGGCATATAGAACAAAAGAGTATATAAAATAGAATACAAAATATACATTATAAACTGAAATGATATTTGATATATGACTTTTAAACTTGTACTTGAAATAGAAGTAGAAAGAAATTTAAATGATAATGCGGCAATGCAGTGATAACTACTACAAAAGTGGAAATTGACTTTTACACTGTTTGTGCAAGAGGTTAGTAACAGTTTCAATATGAAAAATTCTATATCTAGTCTATTAATAAAACAGTATCTCTTAAAACAGTCTGACTAACATTGACGTTTGTGCAGATATTATAACAGCAGTGGAGAACTAGAGTCTGTGCAATACTTTTCAATAATTTGTGCAGATACAGTTAGTTAGAAAGTGACAGTGTTATATACATTCAATGTTAAAATAATACCCCAAATCAGTTAGAAATGTTTTGAAAAATAAAAAGAATAATTTTTATAAAGTGAGTTCAGTAGTAAGGGGGACTGCATGTCACAGACCACCTGCAATGCCATAAATGTATATGTAGACCAGTAGGGGGCAGCTATGGATCGCCGGGTGAAAACCTCCATTAAAATCGATTAAGAGCTGCCATTGCATCGACGCTTAGAATCGTCCACATCTGCATCATGATGCATGGAATCAACAGATCTTAAATACTAAGATTCAAAATATTACAGTACAATATAACTATAAACAAGGTAAAGTAAAATATATACACACAAAATAATGTGTATATGTAACAATAAATAATGGGCTGGTAGGCTGATGGAATATGTACATGAGAGATTATACAGATTCGGTGGCGGCTAAGCTTTTGCACAAGATGGAATTTGGGGTGGGGCCAACCGTTCGACTCAGAACAGTTCCAACTGATCAATTCCATTGGAATTACACACCTCCAACATTATCGATTGTTCGTAAGGATTCTCTCATTTCTCAGAACAACATTTCCTGCTTTTCCGTAAGTTTTGTGTCGCGGTACATTACGACACACTCTCTGCGACTTGGCCTTCAACCTGAGAATCATGAAATATAAATTATATTTCACAATGTAAACCTGCGCGGTCGTTTGTTAGTGTCTTGCCAACTCTCACACAGAGAAGTCCAGCAACAATCACCAAAAACCTTCCAGTTCAGTTAGAATTTTCATTATTACCAGACCATGATATTTTGGCTGATAAATAACAACTAAGCGTTCTCACAGTACCCAGCCATTTGCTTGATATTTATGTATTCTCGCCCAGCGTCCACCAGCGCTATTAGTGCCGTAGCCAGCTCACATACAACGCCCTCATGGCAAAAATGTACTTCTCTCCCAGAAATGAGTCAAAAATGAGTTATAGGCCAAAATGAGTCAAAAGCCAAACTGCTGCAAAAACTTTAGTATTTATTCATTTTTCCATTAATCAGAAAACATTTTTTTCATTTTAGGAAGTAACAAAAAGCATCTTCATTTGTCCTTAATTTTATTCTGCATCCAGGTAGATTCCAAAAGTGTTTCCACCTAGCACTAACCTTATTTTTCTTCATAGTACTAAGCCATGGAATGTCTCTGCATAATAAAAACTCTGATAATGAAAATATGAATGTGTTCATGTTCACAGTCTTATACCAGAACATCATTTTGAAAAAATAAATAGTGCGCTTTGAATTGTGGACCAGCGACCACTCAAAATCAACTACACAGGAATCGATAAGGAAATGGATTAATAGGCAGAATTGACAATGATATTGATAAATCTATACATGCACCTAGGCGTGGGCTAGGTGATTAATAAAAAATGTAATTTTAATTAATTGAAACTGAATTTCGAACCACTAACCAACAAAATATTGATATTGATGATGTTTTCATTAATTTTTTACATTTTAAAACTATGATTTATATCAACTAAACATTTATATAATATATGTATGTACATATATGTGCAGTCTATATTATAGTATTGGATGGTTGTTTAACAGTTAGGGTGTTAAGCCCGTGATCAGAAGGTCTGGTTGGAGTCCCAGACCGATAAAGGTGAGCAAGGTAAATCCTAGCCTGCTCCTGGGCATTATCCATGTCAGCTGCCCACTGCTGCTTCTAGATGGGTAATGCAAGAGTCAGATGGTTGTGCTACCTGCTGTACTATGTTCACAATGACAATTGCTCATTTTCACTTTATTACCTTAATTAAGGGGTATAACCCTTGAATTTCATCTTCCTGCTACACTTAACACCCTCTCACAGTGTCACTTCATTCTCAATTTCCACACATTCTTGTTGCCGTGTGTGTGTGTATCAGTGTGTGTTGTCAGGTGAGCCATCTGTTCACAGGATTCCAGCGGCTTGAACAGCTGCTGAAGCTGGCAGCAGGGCCGGAGTTAGGCGTCGTGTCACATGAGACAAAACACCTTTACCAAGCGTGCAGGTAAACTAAGCAGCTGCGTGCAGTGGGGTGTGTGTGTGTGTGTGTGTGTGTGTGCATGCTGGCTCATACACTCCTAATTCCCATCACCCTGAACTCCAACAGGGACCTCCAGGTGAACACCTGAATCTACATGTGATGCTGCAAGCCAAGTTATTCAATTAAAAAGTCAAAGAAAAAGAACACTGAAATTAGAGAAAAAAGTTCCGGAAAATAATAACGTTATGATTGAGTAGGTCTGGACAATTTCATTGACACGATTAATCGAATATTTTAAAAGATTAGTGAATGATTATTTTGTATGATTTTGTATTTTACGCCATAATTTTCTTCCTCTGCTGTCAGGCTCTATAATAGACATCACTGAGAGGACAACTTGATGTGTGAAATAGGCCCTCAAATATCTGTGTCTACTATTTTCTTATGCTCCTTTACTTTCTTCCTTTTTCCATGCTAATTCACTAATTTTGGTGGACACAATTAGCATATATATGTGAATACTGAAACTACAAAGTCACCAATCAACCTACCGTAGACTTATATATATATATATATATATATATATATATATACATATATATATATATATATATATATATATATATATATATATATATATATATATATATATATATATATATATATATATATATATATATATGTATATATATATATATATACACACATATAGGCAATAATTACAGGGTTAAAAGAAAGCTCAAAAACACTGAAGATCTCATGTTAATCTCAGCCGAGTTTAACTAAAAAAACTGTTCAAATTGAACTGAAAGTGGTGAGAAGAGAATTTGGAGCAGTGTTGTAGACGCCAGACATCAAAAGCATGGTGAGAGTTAGAATTTCGTGACTATCTTCATCCCACTGTGTGACTCACTGACGTTTTTAATGAACACCTCCTGCTACTGGGGAGTTTCCCGACTTCACTTTTCTTAACAACTGGTGAAATGTTCAGTGGCCGTTCATGTGGATCTGAATTTGACTTGGCAAGGTTATTTAAAAAAACGCTTTAAATTTACAAACTCTGTGTTAAGAATGTAATACATTTGGACATTATCACAATCAGAATTTTCTTCTAACTTTATAAACTTCAGATCAATGAGTTTGTTTGCCTTTTGACCTTTTTTGAGGCAAATAAAATATGTAGATGGTAACATATTTGTAAATTATACTGTAATCAGATTTTTGGAGACATATTTGCTTTATGCTCGTTTCAAATTACTCTTCATTGCTTCTTATTGACATTTTATACATAAAATCTTTAATTTTCCATTTAATTTGCCATCATCATCATCAACATCATCATAATCAACATCATCATCATCATCACCGTCCTCATCATCACATAGCCACCACCACCATCATCATCATCATCATCATCATTACCATCACCATCCTTACTATCAAAACCACCACAACCATCACTATCATCACCATCACCATCATCATAATCCTCACCATCATCACATCCTAATTTTCTGCTTCATCATCATCACATCATCAACTTTACCATCTTGACCGTCACACCACCATTACCATCACATTTTTCATCATCATCATCATCATCATCATCTCTTCATCCTCATCTTATTCATCATCTCCATCATCATCACATAATCATCACCATCATCATCATCATCATCATCATCATTACTTATTTTTACCTATTATTTCACAAACATTCTCAATAAGCAAACTGCTAAAATTTCACAAATGAGTACTCATACACAATTATGGAAATATTTTTAGCAGCCAAATGCACCCTCATTATAAGACACTTTGTTGAGATTGTTATTGTTATTACGTGAGGAGGACCTGCACGTCTCTGCATGTGTTTGTGATAATATAAATATATCAAATGTCATAATATCATTATGACATAGTTGGTGTAAACTCCAAGAAATGTAACAAACAAACAAATAAATAAATGAAAAGTGGATTTATATTACATATAAATATATAATGTAAGTATAGAGGAATACTATTTACAGTACATGTGTGTCTATTTACATGTAATTATTTTAAATATTGTCATTTTACTTTAATCTACATTCACACTATTTATCTGTCTATCTGTTTATATATATGGAATATAAATACTGGAATGTACTTTTGTGCATAATATTTGTGCACAATATCTGTTTCAAAATCTATAAATCTATTAAAAATATTAGTAAATATCCCGAGACAGGATGTAAATACACTATATATATATAATACACATATTTATACAAATATTTATACAAATATATAAATTGTGCACAAATATTATGCACAAAAGTACATTCCAGTATTGTAATTAATTATAGTGTTTCTCCACTTGGCTGCTATTAAAATATTTGCACACATTATGAATATTTTACATAACTAAAATCGAACATTTTCATTTTCTACCTCTGATTAATAGTTAATATTTATATTCTACGAGCCTTCTTTGTGGTCTGTAGTAACTGGAGCCACGTCGACTTAAAAGATGTGTTCCTCAGCATATGACTTTAGTGGAATCAGCAGGTGAAAGTAATTCTTTTTATCATACCCTCTGCGTGTCGTTTCCCGCATCCCGTGTCCCGCATCCCGAACCCTAAAGTCACACCCGGGCTTTTCCCACACGAACCGAACTACAGAGAGCCGAACCGAACCGAACTGAGTCTGGAGTCGAACCCGGATCCTGGAGCCGCTTCCAGTTCATCTTAAAAGGAACAGCAGCATTTTTAAATCCTTTTCTACACCTTTTAAAAACAGGCTACTTAAAGCTTGCACTGCTGGTGAGCAAGACTGAATCTTTCTTTCTGAATGTTTTTGTGATTTTACATCAAAGAGAGATGTTTGTTTTAAATATATAGGGCGCCTACATGCGCGCGCGCGCGCGCACACACACACACACACACACACCCACACACACACACACATACACACACACACATACAGACACACACACACACAGAGGATGACTGCACCGTGCCAAAGGACAACGCCGTTCATCGCCCTGGATCTATGGAGGAGCCGCGATGCTTGATTCATCAAACGGATTAAAATCTGGGCGAAGATAAATGTTTATAAAAATAACGATGTGGACGTGGTGGTGTCGGACGGAGTCGTGTTGGAACCCGGTGGAGATGTCGACGAGAAAATGAAGATTTTTTGGGAGGGAGGAAGCATGTCGTGCTGTAGCTCCATTAGCGTCTTTATTTACCAATATTCTGCGTATCTGGACATGACACGGCGTCTTGGAGACAGGGTTACGCATTAAGGCTGGTCTCAAAGCTCCCAGAAGATACCAGCTAGACTGGGTTTTATTTTATTTGTTTAAAAGAGCGTTTATTTATTTGGCGCGGCCACAGTGTGATGGGAATACACGGTTGAGGCTTAAGGCTGTGCTTTATGGAAAACCCGAAGACATGACATGCACACGAAAGAAGAGGAAACGACATTTTTTGATTTTTTAAAAGCAGTTTTTAAAACCTGGGCTCATGACTCCTACGTTGAACACAGACTTTATCATGAAACCGGTCCGGCGTTATGTATTTTGGCCAGACGTAACCATTCTGTCTATTTATTAATTAATTTATTCTTCTTATTTTTCTCATCCTCCTGCTCTATCTCTATCAGTTTCTATCTATTTGGTAAAGGACGCCGAAATTGATCTTGGATTACAAGTTGGATTCATGTACGATTCACTCAGCGTGGAGTGTTGGCTTAAAAAGACACATTTTTCACCATTTTTCTGTGCTTTTCTTGCCGGCCAACTGCAACAAGCTCCTCTTCGGGCCTACAGTCCAAGCCCAAGCCATTGTGTCGAGGACGAGCCTGAGAATTTCAGGTAAGAGCTATAACACATCACAAAAAAACAACACATCACATTCTATGATGCATTACTATTTTTACGCAAACGATTTTATTAAGCTTTTATTTAGAGCCTCAGGTTTGGAAAACGTTCCATAATGTCAATCGAAACCCCAATTTGAACCCAAATTTGAACATTGTACCCCTTTATCTTGTCGCATAGTCTTGCTTAGTATATAGCATGTCGCAGAAAATACATTTTTATCCACTTGTTATCACACACACAAGCAGAAACGCACACACACCTAGACGAAAGCATGCACGGAACCGCGGGGCTGCTGCCCTTTCTTTATTATAAGGCCTGTATTATTAGAACAGACCGAAATAAATGGATTTTTAATTACACTCAAGAGACTAAATTAATTACAAAAAAAATTGAATGCACATCTGCATAAAACCTCTCGCTTCCGACTTAGACCCAGAGACACTCTTTCACAGGTTGTTTGCACTTTTGCGTAGGCATTTACACGCAATGGCATTGGCTCCAAGACTCTCGTCACTGACTCCCAGATATTATCATTATGATTATTTTATATACAGACAGAATATTCTGTGTATTTAGCACTTGAAAGACGAGCTGTTTAGACGCACTGATGGCGCATTAAGCATCACAGCATCATTTAGCGTCACAGCATCACGACTCGTTTGGGTGAAGATATTGTTTGGTGTAAAATTTGGGATCTTTTCAAAAAATGAAAGCGAGGGGGATGGATAGCTTGTATGAGAATGTAAGTGATGGGGGCAGTTTGGTTGGTGGATGTTGCGTCGCCTCCTCCCTTAGAGACCGCTCGGATGCTGCGCTCTCCGCTGTTGCTATCCAGTTCTCCACTGTAGCATCATCACGGCCTCCTGCCTCCAACCAACTCCCATCTCCACACTCTCCTCCCCAGACCAGAAAATGATTTTCTTATCGTGTAAATTACAAAATGATTTAGATAATAAAATTGTGTAAGATTGCACATTCAACACATATGTCTGAAGAAAATGTAGCCAAGTCTGACCACAGCACAGCATCGTCTCTCTGTAAATTCTTGTTTATTGATAACGTTCTCAATAGGGGATACTTTTAACTGCTGCTTGGAGAATGGCACTCATATATTGAATTCTGAATAAATCCCATGTTCAACACTCACACAAGAAATTTTTAGATTTAGATTTTTAGTTTTAGATGCATAAAATGTTTTATATGATGAGATTGCATGATTATACACTAAACAAATAAAGGTTGAATTCTTAAAGAGTAAAATTTATTTCAGCTGTGGCTAGTCTGATTACTGTACAGCATCATCTTTATTTATATTTATTACGTTCTTGATAGGGGATACTTTTAACTGTTGCTTGGAGGACGACACTGAAATTGCACATTTAACATGTAAACATTATATTCATATTAAAAAAATATGTACAAAATTTTGGTCATAGTACAGCTAGTCTGATTACTGCATCCTCTCTCTCCATATTCATGTTTATTACAGATCATTATCCTTGAAGTTTCTTATAGTGGCTGCTTTTATCTGTTGCTTGGAGAATGAATTCTGAACATAATTTGGAATTCCATTTTCAACAATCGTTTTAGATGCATATAATGTTTTATATGATGAGATTGCATGATTACGCACTTAACAAATAAAGGTCAGATTCTTAAAGAGTAAAATTAGTTTCAACTATGGCTAGTCTGATTACTGCACAGCATCATCTGTCTGTAAATGCATATTTATTAAGTTCTTGATGGATACTTTTAACTGTTGCTTGGAGAACGGCATATTCAACACTCAAATGAAACTGTTTTAACTTCACAGAATGCTTTAGATAATAAGTTTGCATAATTGCACATGTAACATGTAAACATTAGATTCTTATAGAAAAATATGTACAAAATTTTGGTCATAGTACAGCTAGCCTGGTTACTGCATCCTCTCTCTCTCTATATATATATTCATGTTTATTATAGATCATTATCCTTAAAGTTTCTGGTAGTGACTGCTTTTACTTATTGGTGGTGAATGAATTCCGTTCAGGAACCAAATTCTAAGTAAATCCCGTATTAAAATGTTTTATATGATGAGCTTGTATGACCTTGGTGCTTATAGGTCTTGCTCAGAAACCCAGTGGTGGTAGTGCTGGACGTAGGATTCGAATCCACAGTCTCTTGGTGCAGAAGACTAATGCGCAACATTAGTTAGCAACTACACTATGTTAGTTGCTAATGTACACTATGCTTTTGGGAAATGCACCCCGGAGTAGTAACTTTGCCAATAGCGGGAAACCTCTCTGTCTGTGGTTACTTTTTACACAAATACTTTCATCATTAAAAAGCATCACGATGCATGCCATGCCAATTTTCTACATTACTTTACACTGCATACAGATCGTTCAGTTATAGTTACTACCAGAATGTTCTTTTTAACTAGACTTTGAATGCCGCAGCGAGAAAATCACCAAGCAATGATATTATGATATAATCCGGGGTTTTCAACGGTTTCTGTCCCAGGGTCCACAATTCAGACTAAGCAGCAGTCTGAGTGTGGGAGGAAGTATTTTTTGTATTACTTTTTAGATATTTGCATTAAAGTCTTTATTCATAAAGATGCCCAAATCATCTGGAAATGTTTTGAAAAATGGAAAAAGGAAAAACATTTCAAAAGTGATTTCAGTAGTAAAAGTGGATTGCATGTCACAGACCACCTGCAGTGCCGCTGCGGACCACTCAGCCTTGGTTATTAGTTTCACATGTTCTCTGTGTAGTTCTGTTTGCCCATTGGTTAGCTTGTTTTGTTTTAATCCTGCCCATCATTATGTTCTAATTAATTATAGTCATACTCTTGCCTCAGTCCTTCGTCCCGTTAAGTCCCTTGCTTAGTTTGTCAGCACTCAGAAAATAACAGTTTTAAGAAGGCGCTAGCAGCAACTTCAGAGTTAAACATCTATAATAAACACAAATACACAGTGAGCTCATATGGTACAACAATCAGGCTAAACCAACATTTAACACATACATTTTTATAAGAATCTGACATTCATATGTTAAGTTCTTGCTCAACAAGAATTTTAAAAATTCTGCAGTTTATAAAATAAATAAGTAAATGAGTGAGTGATTTTCTCACAAACCTTAACTTTTGATTTCAGGTGATGAACGTTAACTTTATGTCCCACCTCACCTTAATGCATACAAATTTAAGTGCATTTAGTCTTAAACAGACACGCACATTTATACCCTCACACGCACACACTCTGTACCAGGCAGAAGGTCCCTGTAGCTTAGCAACCAGCTGCTGTAATTGCTGTGACAGAAGTACATGAGTATGACTGGTGCAAAACAATAACGCAATGTTGTTTTCCGTCACGCTTAAGTCTGATACTCCTGTGTAACCTCCATTACAATCTACATAAATATTGCAGAAGATGAATCGCTTAGAAAGTCCAAACCAATGTGACAAATTAAGAGTGTGCCCTTAATGTCAACACAGGACAGAAAACTTCAATGAATGGCTTGGAGAACTGTAGTGAAATACTGAATGCTGAACATAAGAACACAATTCTGAATAACTGCCCAATTTAACGGAAACATGACTCACAATAAATTTAGGTAAATAAATGAAGTAATTCTCAATAGATCACATATTCCACAGCAAAGTTTACAACATGATTTACTTAGTACTGTATCACTGTACCATAATAATAAATCTAATCTAAGAGAACTGGTGAAAAACACTGCAATCTGCAATTATCAGCAAATTCACAAAACACTTTTATCAGAATGACAACACATGCACCACATTTTACAAATGCAGATACACAAAACGCCTGCAACTTCAGGGAGTTATTTATTTATTTGTTTGTTTATAACTTAATAACTACATTTTTTGACAGAAGGCGCGGGCTGAAAAAAATCCCACCTTGGACTTTGGGCCTGCCTGGCACAAGTGCTACCTTTCCCATGTACAATAAATGCGTCAAAAAGTATCGGCAGAAAATATCAGGCAAAACTAAAAAACCACCAATCACCACTACATGTCTGGTATCGTGATGTCCCTCTCTGTAACTGAACTGATTCTAGAGCAGACAGTAGATGATCTGCGATTAGCTCCGTCCTGCTCTTTGTCTCTCAGTCTCTTCGCTCAGAGACATACACACACACATTCAACACACACACACATACACACCAAGCGATGTTAGGTGTTGTAGCCTAGCAACAAGTGAGGTAATGAGCATGGCAGTGGATCGGTTGGCGTGTTGAATGTGTTGGAAACAGCTGATGGGTTCGGGATGGAGGATTTTTCCCAGCATGCTGCAGCAGATGCTCACGCTTCTCGCTTTCGGTGGAATGTTGATCAATTGATTGGTGCTAGGGCTGGGCAATATAACCACAAATCAATATCATGATTAATAGAACAATTTATCTCAGTTGTGATGAATGAACGATTATTTTATTTGGGGGGTTTTGTTCATTTCTTGCCCTCACAGTTCAATGACAAGGTTTGTATTATATTGTTTTTGTATTGTGGGATATTTGGGAATAACGTGATAATACACATACTGGTCTGTTTATACATCAACACACACTGGGGAAAGTGGTTAAAAATAACTGGAATAATTATTATTGGCGGGATTATGATGAGAGATTCTGAATGTTATTTTCCAATAATTTCTGATTAACTGTCAAGCCCTAATTAGCTTATGATTTTTTAATGACAGTGTGAACAGTACTGACATACGGAGCTCCAAAAGGGACAAGTGAGAAAAAACATACATGCCAGTTTTGCATGTTCACAAGAAAGTAACAAATTCTCACTAGAAAATAACACATTTTCAGAAGAAAGTAACATATTATCATGAGAGAGTAACATTCTCGTGAGAAAGTAACGTCCTCACTAGAAAGTAACATGTTCTCACTAGAAAATAACGTTTTCACTAGAACATAAGACATTCTCACTAGAAAGTATTGTTCTCACTAGAAAGTAACACATTCTCATTAGAAAGTAACATTTTCACTAGAAAGTAACATGTTCTCAATAGAAAGTAACATATTCACATATTCACAACATATTTCACTAGAAGGTAACACATTCTCACTGGAAAGCAACATGTTTTCACTAGAAAGTAACATGTTTTCACTAGAAGGTAACACATTCTCACTGGCAAGCAACATGTTTTCACTAGAAAGTAACATGTTCTCACTAAAAAGTAACATTATCACTAGAACGTAGCATATTATCACTAGAAAGTAACATGTTCTCATGAGATAGTAACACTCACTAGAAAGTAACACATTCTAATGTAAAAATAACGTTCTCACGAGAAAGTATGCTCAAGTGAACGTAACAAATTGGAATGCAGTGGTCTAGGTGGCTCAGCAGATTGCAAATGCATCAACGCTACAAATGCAAAAGCTACAACAAAATTAAGCAATAGTCTGTCTGTCGGAACATTAATTATGTTTCGTGTCAAACACATAGCAACACTAATTAGTTTTTCAGCAAAAAAATACTTGAGTTTTATTTACTTCTTCAAAAAAATAATAAATTAGATTTGAAACCTGGACCGATAATATAGACATATTGTGTGTTTGCATATGTGTTGTGACTTTTGTATTTGATTTGTGGCTTACTGTATGTATCCATTTAGATTTTAGATTTGCATTATGGCTTTTGTTTTCGTGTTGTGGCTCTTGTATTTCTGCTTTTACATTTGTACTGCGCGTTCTGTACAGCCATGTGGGCCTGAGAAGTTTGAGAAGTCTAAAACTGTGAAACTATTAAAATATCAGTTGATTATCTACTCAGCTGAACCACACCTCATAATATCAGGAAAGGGTTGGGACCAACACTATGGCCTTAAAAAGCCAGTTTTAACAGGGTACAACAGATATCAAAATAATTTCATCAAAACATTAGTAATACATTTCAAACTATTGCAATCAACACTCATTATGCAGTTTGCAAGACTGCATTATTCTAGGTATAATCTTGTCATATTTCTTACTTACATCAGTTGCATCATATTTTTCTGCAAAATAAAACTTCAAATTTTCTTTGGACTTGGTCACTAGTTTTACAAAAGTCTGAGTCTACAGATATTTAAAATATTAATTTATTTTTCTTATTTCTTGATTCCTAGGTGTGAGGTACGAGAGCGGAGGCATTTCCGAGCTGGAGCTCCAAAGCCGAGTGTGCAACATGGAGCAATGCACTAGCAGCTTCTCCTGTTCCATGTGAGACGACAACAACGAGAGGCAACCACGAGGACGAAAGACAGCCTAGCCGGAGGAGGAGGAGGAGGAGGTGGTGGGGGAGGAGGAGGAGGAGGAGGAAGAGGAGGAGAAGGAGGAGAAAGTGGTGAAGGTGGAGGACGAGAAGCAGGAGGAGGAGGTACCAAAAAGGGTGTTGCTTCCAAAACAGAGGAAGAATCTCTGCAGTCTGAGCAGCGAGAAGGATGGCCAACGGAAACGAGAGCATCGACGTGCCCGGCAACCCCCTGGCAGCCGTCATGGCGGCCACAGGCGGAACGGCAGGGGCTGGGCCTTCGGCGGCGGCGGCGGTGTCCACCTATGTCAAGCTGGTCCTTCTTGGGCTGATCATATGCATCAGCCTGGTTGGGAACCTGGTGGTGTCGTTGCTGGTGTTGAGGGACCGGACGCTGCACAAGGCGCCGTACTATTTCCTGTTGGACCTGTGCTTGGCCGACACCATTCGTTCGGCGGTGTGCTTCCCCTTTGTGCTGGTGTCGATCAAAAACGGCTCGGCCTGGACCTACAGCGTGCTGAGCTGCAAGGTGGTGGCCTTCATGGCGGTGCTCTTCTGCTTCCACGCCGCCTTCATGCTATTCTGTATCAGCGTCACACGCTACATGGCCATTGCCCACCACCGCTTCTACTCCAAGAGGATGACGTTCTGGACTTGTGTTGCCGTGGTGTGCATGGTGTGGACGCTTTCGGTGGCCATGGCGTTTCCGCCTGTCTTCGACGTGGGCACCTACAAGTTCATCCGGGAAGAGGACCAGTGCATTTTCGAGCACCGCTACTTCAAGGCCAACGACACGCTGGGCTTCATGCTGATGCTGGCCGTGCTGATCCTGGCCACTCACGTGGTCTACATGAAGCTGCTGCTCTTCGAGTATAAGCACCGCAAAATGAAACCCGTCCAGATGGTACCGGCCATCAGCCAGAACTGGACCTTCCACGGGCCCGGGGCCACCGGCCAGGCGGCCGCCAACTGGATCGCGGGGTTCGGCCGGGGCCCGATGCCGCCCACCCTGCTGGGCATCAGGCAGAACTTGCACAACCAGAACCGGCGGCTGCTGGGCATGGAGGAGTTCAAGGCGGAGAAGCAGCTGGGCAGGATGTTCTACGTCATCACCTTGTTTTTCCTGGTGCTCTGGTCGCCCTACATCGTGGCCTGCTACTGGCGTGTTTTTGTCAAGGCCTGCACCATTCCGCATCGCTACCTCTCCACCACCGTGTGGATGAGCTTCGCCCAGGCGGGCGTCAACCCCATCATCTGCTTTTTCCTCAACAAAGACCTAAAGAAGGGCCTGCTTTCGCGCCTGCCTCCCTGCTGTAGAACTAAACCTCAACTGCCCCGTGAGCCTTACTGCGTCATGTGAAGACTGGCGTTGATTTGGGTTTTTGTTTATTCCTTACTCTCCTTTCCTTTCATTCTCGTTTTTTGGGTAACAGCAGAAAGAATAGAAAAATCAGAGGCGTGGGAGACCTTTTTTTGTCGCTGTGGCCTTTGACTCCGTTGCACCATGCTTTAAAGTTGGGGATCGAAGCGTCTGCCGTCATCTGAAATTCATTTTTCGTGTTGATTTTGGAGGG
Organism: Distichodus sexfasciatus; assembly: GCA_032718565.1. NCBI lineage: Eukaryota > Metazoa > Chordata > Actinopteri > Characiformes > Distichodontidae > Distichodus > Distichodus sexfasciatus. The sequence continues at coordinate 669,234 of JAVGVS010000136.1, forward strand.
GTGAGAAGGGGTAAAACGGGAGGCACTAAAAACACATGAAACTATGAAGAAGAGTGGTGCTACTTCGACCTGACCATAAATGTGCCAAATTTTTTTAAAAATATGATGATTTGAGAATGAAATTTTTTTGGGGGGGGGGTCAGTGAATGTATGGGACGTAAATCGCCACTAGTTAAAGTGATGTCCTTAAAAAGAGTTGAAATTACATTCTGAATTTCTAATAATGTATAGAAAGCAGACAAAGTTCTAAAAATCGAATTACACACAGTCATTAAAGACAAAAAAAGGAGTGCCAGGAAAGTAAGAAATCAATCAAAATTGGTGGATTGGTAGTAATTGGTGTAGTGAACAGTTAAATTAAGTCACTTTTGCGTTCACTTAAATTTGCCTGCGGAAATCAAGTATGGAACACAACAAATCATGTTTTCTTTTCTGCTCCATGCACCAAAGATATCGATCTAGAGCAAGCTGAAGTTGATGTGATGATCCTTTTAAATTAGTTCATCATTGCATCTGCACCGACACATATATTTAACGTCTTTAATTTAATTGTTTTATTTTAAACCAGTATCTTTATTATTGCTATTAATTTTTATTTCCACTAACGAAAGTAGATTTTGTTGATTATATCATGAAAAGTGGCTAATGACCTTTTTTAAACCTCGGAACGTAAGCGATGTCTCAATTCTGACGAAACAAGAAATGTAGTCTCTAAAACTCAAACGGTAATTTATGGTGTTGTAAGGATTTGGATTTTTTTAGATGCTGTTGAGGTGATGTCTACGAATGAGTTGGAAAAAGGCTGTTATTGAAAGTTACTGGCAAAACCTCTGTCGTTGGATTTCATTTGTGGACATTACAGCTGAAAATGGATACCTAATGGATATTAAGAAGCTATTTATAATGAGATAGAAAAGTTTCGCAGAGGGGGTGAAATTGCATGATATACTAGTTCCTTCTATTTTTCATGTAAATTAAAGTGGAAAGTCAGGAATGTTATGTTATGAAACAATGTAATATGTATATCACCTCCCAACTTGGAGGAATGTAGAAATAATTTAATTGAAAGTTTGGCAACAAAGTTATTCATGATATAAAGAGTTTGAAAGTTTCTTATACTGATGATCAAACGAACTTTTAACTCAATAATAAGCTGATGGAAGCATCATAAGCTAAATTTAGAAAACAGGGCAGAGATTTCAATTAACTTGCCTAATCGTTAGGGGTGTGATGAGACACTCACGACACGAGACGATACACTAGATTGGGTTGACGAGAACGAGAACAAGACAAGATTTTAATCCTATTTTAAAGCAACTTGATTAGAATATGGGTCAGTTGGTGGCGTAACGGTAGGGTGTTTGCCCCGTGATCAGAAGGTCGCAGGTTTGAATCCAGGACCGGTAAAGTTAAAACTGAGGTACTCATGAGCAAGGTACCATCCCCAAGCACTGCTCCCCGGGCGCTGCCCTTGTTAGCTGCCCACTGCTCCTTCACGGATGGGTCAAATGCAGAGATCACATTTGGCAGTCACAAAAAAACGGGTTTTTATTGGACTGAAAGACATCAGAAGTCAAGTCTAAGTGCAGTGTTTTTAGTGCATCAAGTGACTGGACTCTCTCACACCATTAGGGCCTGTGTCGACCAAACGTGTTGTTTGCGCTGGCAATGCCTATTTTTAATACAAATCTTATGAGCTTCAGCGTTCAGACCACTTCAGCGTAAAAAAACACAGGTGGAGATGTTTTTTACAGCAGCGCTCAGAGCGCTTCAAGTTGAAATCTGTTTAATGTCACTTCTCTCTTGCCAGCTAATCAAAATCGAGGAAAGGGGAGGGACATACACAGTCAAGGACTCACTAACAACAATGGCGGCATATCTGGAGCAGCTGGAAAAGCTAACTAGCTCACACACTGCCGCTAAAGCCAAGATTCAATTTCTCTCCATTGTAAAGAAAATGTCAGCTAAACTACCAATCTCAAAGGAACACGTTACAATGTTTACATTAAATAGGAACAGATGTGATACTTTTCGTGACTTAGAAACATCAAGCACTGACAGAAGCTCAGAGAAAGCGCCCTGGAAGTGAGATTTTGAACACTCTTGGTGGACACAGGCCCTTACTGTGCATCAGCTTCTAACTTCTAATTGAAGTGTAAATCATCTCGTTAAATCATCAGACTGTACATTATAAAATCAACACCATTAAAAAATATTGGAGGCGTAATCTCTGCAACATCATCAGATTTAGGAACATTAACAGATACAGTTAGACTAGGATACTGGCTGAACACATCACACCCAAAGTCTTGCTGGAAACGTGTGTTGCTATTCGCTATATCAACTTGGAACCATATTAGACACCTGACTGGAGACCAAATCAGCCAATCAGCTTTCTCCAAGCCTGTGATTGGCTGCTTTGTTGCGTACAGATGGCAGATTTTGCTGCTGAAAGTTCCACTGCATGCTCAAATTTTGCCACTATACTATTCATAAGACAACTTTTCACCTCAACCAGAAATATTGTCAAAACCTCACTTCAGAGCGCTTTCTCTGCACTTTCTCTCAGTGCTCGTTGTTGCTAAGTTACTAAAAGTGACATTGGGCACTTCCACGTCAGTTCCTATTTCAGCGTGTTTCTTTGAGATCGCTAATTTAGCCTACAAAATTGCATCTTAGTATTAGTGGCATCATTTGAAATAGATTCCCATGTCTTCAAGACGAGACTGGGTGCATGACATAAACTGTGCAAGTAAACAGCTGGGAGAGTACCACCGATTTATATGTCCCGCCCTTTTGATGGGGTAGCAAGAAAGGAGTGACATTGATGAGCGCAACGCTGTTTTAAAAGATGAACAGATTTCAATTTGAAGCTCTAAAAAAAATGTCAGCACTTAGCGTTCTGAACACTGAAGCTCATAGGGTTGCATTGACAATAGGCACTGCCTGCGTAAAATATGTGTTTGGTGAACAGAGGCCTTAAATAAAGCGAGATCTCGTCACACTCCTACTAATTATATGTTTGCACACAAGTTGACAAATTGCCAATCAGTAAAATGTTTTCTTTTTGGAATGAGGAATGCTGACTGACGTAGGCAAAGACATAGAGATTGTAATATTTAAGCGAATGTTACACGGAATATCGTTTTAATCTTTCTTTCCGAGGTAAATCTTCAGATTGTTAGGAGTGTTCTAACTCCTTTCTACTCCAGTTTTATTTGATTCTTTTCGCCAGGTCAAAGAAAACAACAGAATAACGAAAAGACAACAGCTTTACCGACAACTTCAAAATCTCCTAAAGAAAAAGTGAGGGGGGATCATTATTTCCACAATCTGCATTTATTGCCTTACTCTATTATCAAGGTTTGATCCTCTTGACGGGAAGAAAATCCGAGTTGTATTGCCTCTACAGACGCTGCGAGAAACAGAATGCTGAGCAAAACAACACTGTGTCTTTGTTGACTAACTGGAGGACGTTCTTCGCTTTCTCTTCATCATCATTAAAAAAGACTGAGTTGAAGGGAAAGAAAAAATATAAAAATAAAATAAAGCGCCAAATTGTGACACTGGAGTGTACAATTTTGCACATCAGTCCAATGGAAAGACTTGAATGCGAAAACTTGATTTCCTGTGGAATTAAAAAGGAACTTAATGGATTCTTGTGAATTTCTTTAACGACATTTTAGTTTTTTTCCGGCTTTTATTTTTTGGGTTTTATTCTTCTTAACTTCTGGAGGGGGCAGGGATGGGGGTGTAGGAAGGGGGAGGAAAAGGATGCACTGGAAGTTTGTTGGCCCTGTATGTTCAAACGTGGAAAAACAGACGGGTGAAAAGAAGATGCGCTCAAATCGATGACGGGGGAGGGATGGAAGGAAGAGAGGGAGTGATCTTTTTTGTAACGAGCAAAAATGCCTGGTAGAACATTTTTAGTTGCTTCAGGCATTCTATCTTTTGTAAAATAACTGTGAGCTCTGTGCGATTTCCTCGGTGTAAAATATGGAACATGGACTATCTCCAGCAGTGGGTGTAAACGGGGAGGAGGGGCGTCGTCTTTCTACCGCGCATGAATGAGTGAGTGTTTATGCTGCGAATGAATGTGTAAAAAGTGAGAGAAGACGAGAAGGAGTGGAGACGAGCCTGTGTATCAATCGTTCATTCATTTAAAAAAAAAGAAAACGTTTTAAATTAAACATAAAACATTATACAGGGTCCAAGCACCAAGTTATTTTATTTTAATTTTTTCCTACAAAACTGATTGTGCAGCTTGAACTGTAAGTCCCAGAAAGCTAAGATTTGGAGGGTAAGTAGGAATGGTGTGCATCAGTTTATCATAGTAATCTGACCCTCAAGTCATGTGGTTTAGAGTGAACTTCTTGCTCTACCTGATTCTTCAGCTTAATCCAATAAACATTTGGTATAAATAATCGGATCTAAGATATGGAAGAGGGAAATATACAATGTTGCTATTTGAACAATAGTGTGCGCTAATCATACAATGTTGCTATTTGAACAATATGGGGGCGCTAATCATACAATGTTGCTGTTTTAACAATAGGGGCTAAAACTGCTGTCTGATTCACTGACTCCTTTCTTCGAAGCATGCTGCATCAGCTGCTTTTGGTGACTTTTGCTTGGACCCCATTTGTTGCCACTTGTAGCTATATTATTATTATTATTATTATTATTATTATTATTATTATTATTATTATTATTATTAATAATAATAATAATAATAATAATAATAATAATAATAATAATAATAATAATAATATAGCTACAAGTGGCAACAAATGGGGTCCAAGCAAAAGTCACCAAAAGCAGCTGATGCAGCATGCTTCGAAGAAAGGAGTCAGTGAATCAGACAGCAGTTTTAGCCCCTATTGTTAAAACAGCAACATTGTATGATTAGCGCCCCCATATTGTTCAAATAGCAACATTGTATGATTAGCGCACACTATTGTTCAAATAGCAACATTGTATATTTCCCTCTTCCATATCTTAGATCCGATTATTTATACCAAATGTTTATTGGATTAAGCTGAAGAATCAGGTAGAGCAAGAAGTTCACTCTAAACCACATGACTTGAGGGTCAGATTACTATGATAA
>JAVGVS010000136.1:676845-913859 GCA_032718565.1 Distichodus sexfasciatus
ATAATTTTATTTATTAATAATAATTAGCGTGAATATATAGACACCAAAATTGACTCCTTGATAAATAGATTATGAGTTTGCATTGTATGCTTTTTTTTCTTTCTTTTTTTTTGATTGCAAAATGAGAAAATGTAAAAGGACTCATTATTCATTTTTTTCATTTTCCCCCAAACATTGAGATAAATGATGTTATTTGACTTTTGGTTTTTAGTTTTAATTTGAAAAACGAATGAACGAATGATACCCAGATTGGGACGTAGCCACTTCATTTCTGTTTGGAGGAACGATGTGGAGGAGTCTGATGAAAACCTTCACTCCTGCAGCTGATCAAAATCATGTTCTTTATTTCTAAACACAAAACAAAGTCGGTTCTGACAAAGTTTTCCGTTTTGGAGCTGAGAATCACGATAATGATCCCAGATCTTTTCACGTCAAAGATTACAAGGCAAGCAAGTTGTAGAATACAGCGAGTCTCATTTACTAATATACACAGTATATTTTTGTAATCATTAAAAAATATACAGTATATAAATACATACATTGTATTTATGTGGCACTTTAAAGCAACTTTTGCTGAGTGCTTTACACATGCTTACAGTTAAAATAATAACAAAATATCTCTTAAAATAGACAAAATGTGTAAATTTAAAATTAGGACTGCAGAAAAAAACAAATCTCAAAATGTGGGAATAGGATACGTTTATAGACAGAATTTACAGGTTAATTAAGGAATTTATTAATGAAAATAAATAAATGTGTGTGTGGTTTTTTTTGTGTGTGTGTGTGTCTAAAGTGAGATCTAAATTCTGCTTTAAATTCTCTGCTAAACTTCCAGACTGTGAGATGCACGATTTCCACAAGCGGTTTCTCTCGTCGTCTGCCAATATAATCATCCCACGGATTACTCAAATAAATGGAGGAATAATTGAAATGCAAATGAATAGAGAGAAATATATTTCACAAATGAATGTTGATCGGCTGGCTGTGTTTTGACTTTCAAACAAGGTTAGAGACTAACGCAGCATTCAGACTGTGAAGAAACAAAACTCAAACCACAATAAAGCTGAACTTAACTCTTTGGGATTTTTTTTTTTTGGAGGAAAGGCAAATGATTAACATTTAAAAAGTATATAAAACATGATAATCTGTGGCACAAATAAGGAGCTTTTACTTAACGTTATTCACAAATATACACATTCCCAGAAACTTAAATCATATTTTAGATTTTAGCTTTTCATGCTGTATTTTTATTTCTGCACATCTTCATACGCTTTTAAATTAAGTGCCTGTTTTGGTTCATTTATTTCAAATATGCCCTTATGCTTTCATTTATTATCGTGCCTAATTTTTTTCCAGCTCAAACACACTCAAATCTAAAAGACTCAACAAAAATCGTGACAAGAACACATTACTGAAAAGAGCAATACACTCAGAGATATCATTTTAATCAGCCTCCGAACTGCATTTTTCTTTGATCAACTCAGGAGTCTGGTTTTTCATGAGTGTGGTGTGAAAGAGGGAATAAAAGAATGTCAAGTTGGATTTCAAATTCAGATCTTGTTCTGTAAAAGGGTTTTTTCTCCCCAACACGACAATAAAAGTTTACTTTTGTTGCGTTTTTGACTGTTAATAGTGGTGTGACCATTCTGTAGGAACTGTGTCCTCGAATGAGTTAAATGGTGCAATTTAAAATGCAAATATAGTTTGCTGAAAAAATGGTTTTCAAAATGACCAAAAGTACGTCTTTGAGTGAAATATTTAAGCAGAGTTACTACCAGGGTTGCCATCATTCCGAATCATCCTAATTGCTGGAAAATCTGGAAAACTACTGCAGCGACATTGATATATTAATTATTTATAATGACATATTGCAAAGACTGACATAACTCCATTCATTAGCGACAAGTAACAAAACTAGACAAGCAATTCCTGAAGAAACTGTGATTGCAGGATCAAAAAATGTAAAAAGGGATAAAAGTGTGAAAAAGTTAAAAGGGAGAAATGATAAATGCTGTTTCTAGATGTTTCTGCTGATTATAACTGAGATCACGCCAGGAAGGAGTTAAAACACAAGGAGTTAAAACACAAGAAAAGTAATAGCACTATTCTGTCAATACTTAAACGCCCCGTTGTGGCCAAAATATATAACATTGACTTAAATGGATGCGCACCCAGTGATTAAAAGAGGGAATGACAGGTTTTTGACCTGAAAATGACTGGGAGTAGAGGGTTGCAGTTGAACTGTCAATAAGAAACTAAATATCCATGATTTATGACATTTTTAAGCAATAAACATTTAGCCAAATTCAGCATTTTACACAAAAATGTTCTATAACAAAAACTGAGGAAGGAGTTAAGTAGCTAAAAGTGTGAGTCTGAAGAAGAAGAAGAAGATCAAAAAGAAGAACTATGGGCAATTCTTGTTGAAATGCGCTAAAAACATAGAAAGGGATAAGAGTATGAAAAGTTAAAAATAAGAACTTGTTTCTTGAAGGCTGTTTCTAGATGTGTGAACTGATCAAAGAGTGCCCAAAAACTGGGAAGAAAAATAAATAAGGTCATTGCTGTTCCCCAGCAATCACAACTAGAAGAAATTGTGTGATTGTTGTTATAAAGGAGGTTAAAAAAGAGGGTTGCAGTTGGACTATTAAAAAGAAATATAAGTGAGCTGAATTTCTTAAGGCAAGTGTCTATACAACAAAAACAGTGGAAGAGGTTAAGTGTCTAAAAGTGGGAAGAAGAAGAAATAGTGAAGAGAACAAGGTGATTTCTGTTACACAGTAATCACAATTACACAACTCTCACCAACTACATGCAAACTGTGAACAACTACAGAATTTTTATTCTTAAAAATCAGAAACTGCGGAAAGTAACTTTATTATTTTATTTTTTTTAAAGTCTGTAAAGACATTCATTTACATTTATGACATTGCCCTTAAGTGTAAATTGTTGTATTTGAGTAATTTTTATCATTACAGATTTTTAGACAACCTCCACTTATCCTGTTCTAATCCTTTAACTCAAGGAAAGATTCCACCTCACACAAACACATGCTTCAATTTAACACCCAGATTAAGAACAGCAGACTCTTGGCCTTAATCTGCTGTTAACTGTCTAAAGGGAGACAAGACTTTGAAACTGCCTTATTGTGACATTAGTTCAAATCAATCAGTGTTGTGGAGTAGCTAACTAAAGCTAGCAACACTACTAACTTCACTTACTTCAGTATCTAATCAGTAGTGAAGCTACTTTTAAAACACACAACTTTCAGTTTTGTTACAAATAATAATGTAGTGTTTCTTTATGAAAGTGTGACTTTGATACATTGTTATAAATTAGGCTCTGTCTAAAAGTAGCTTCTTTGTAACAATGTATTACAGTCACATTGTTATTTGTACTCATCTGTACTCATTGTTGCAAACAAGCTACTTTTTCTGATCACAGCTTCCTCAACATTGATATTAATTAACAAATAAACACCAAGGCAAGAAGAAAGCCAATGTTGGCCAAACATGGATGCTGGCTTTTTAATGATGATGATGATGATAATGATGATGATGATGATGATGTGATGATGATGATGTGATGTTGTACAAGCCAGGCAGACTGCTAGTTTTAGCCGCTCTGCATTGAGCAAAGTCTGAGCCTCCATAAATCCACCAAAATCCAATAAAGACCAGCAGGAGTCCTGCACGCAGACGCAGTTAAAAACCTGCGAGGGGAAATGCTGCAGTGAGAATAGAGAAAGAGAGGAAGGAGGAGAGAGGAAGAAAAGGGAGAGATACTGAATAGGACATAAAGTAAAAAAGATGTGATCAATAAGTGATTTTAACATACATATTTCATTTACTTCAAGAAGTAATTTGAAGCAAACAATAATTTAAACAATTTTAATTTGTTTTCAGAAGCGTGCATGGCTGTGTTTAAGAGTGAGTGTTTTGATATGCAACAAAAAGCTAGTCAATTCATTAAAAATCAAAACATATATAATAAGGGCAATATATATATAGTATAATATTGTAAGTGTGTATTCCAAAGATGCCAGCCAAGCTAAAAATTAATTTAAGAACTCTAACAGAGCCGGCCCAAGGCATACGGGAATTTAGCAGCTGCTTGGGGCCCCCACGCCACCAGGGGGGCCCCCAAGAGTGCTTGAAATGTCAAGACATCATATTTTAAAAAATATATATAAATATTACAAGAATAACATTGAGGTGATGGTCCAAATGAAATTCTGTTTAGGGCCCCATAAAGGCTTAGGCCGGCCCTACAATCTAATATGGATAAATAGGAATAATAAAATAATAAATCTTACAATTGTAACTGCTTAGCTCAGTTTACACTATAACGTTCAAAAGAAATGGCAAGGTCAAGGTTTGGTGAAGGACTGCCTTTGATGTACAAAAGTTCAGTCTTGCTAGGATTTAACTTGAGGTGGTGGGATGTCATCCAAGAAGAGATGTCAGCTAGACACTCTGAAATTTGAGTTGATATATGTTGCTGCGCAGGAGAACATAATTTTACACCTAACCCTAACCCTGAACTTAAACTCAGTAATATCACATATTTTACCTTTTTTAGTTTTTCAAATTAAACAAGCACATTTTCTATAAAGTCATTTTCCTTCAGCGGGACCTCTCAAATGTCCCCACAAAGCCCAAAAAATGAATAAAAGCAATTTTAGGTGACAAAAAGGTCCCCACAACGCTGTAAGTATCCACCCACACACACGCACACAGACACACGCACACAGACTTACACAGTTCTACAGTTCTTGAAGTCCAGTTTAGGTTCATACCATGGTATGGGATCATGAGATTATACATTTATTTACATTTATTAAAATTACATAAAGCAAAAGCAAGATTTCTTGGTTGTGAAAAGTGATAATTATTTTAATTTTGTCAAATATATTCAATATAACTTTTATGAAAAAATGCAAATAGTACGACATTACTGTTTTAATATAAGATAAAGAAAGCATGATTAATGTCACAATGTCAGTACAATAGGTTTTAACAATAATATTTACAGACCCTACTGTCATGTTTTCTATACTAAATAACATTTTATTTGTGCGTTGATTAATCAGAACACAACAATTCCACTTATATATACAGTTTATATAATAAAAAGTCTGTTCCATCACATCTTCTAAAAAGTACTCAGTTATTCTTATTTTTGGCCACAGAATAATCCAATTCATCAACCAAATTATTTAATAGTAATTTATTAATCTATGTCAACCATTTACCGATAACACATTTACATGATTTAAACATATAGTAATAACCTTCCTGGAAAAAGCACATACACATGACTAAATTCATATTACTTGTGTAAACTATCATAATCAGGTGTATATTTGTTTGGTTATTAGGACCAATAAAGTGTCATGTGCTAAAAAATAAATAATGTAAACCAATTGTTGTAGAATGCTTTTTCAACATTCCTTTTATTATTTCAGTCATTAATTTTTTTCCCTAAAAATGTCAATGTAGCAGCAGTTTAAAATTTACCCACTGAAAAAAACAAGTAAAAAGGAGAAATAAAGTAAAAATATGGCGGTAAATTATTTAATGGGATAAAAGGCTGGGCATTATAAGTTGATTAAGTTGGACTACAGATAAGAAAAACATCACACTTCTCAAAGAGATGAACATTTTAAGGCATGAGCAGTGTCACTATGCCAACAACTGTGGAAGAAGTGCCAAAAAGTTGAAAGAGGAAGCAGTGAGAAAAAAGGACAAAATGTTTGCAATTTGAAAATTTTCCCCGAAAATTAAAATGTGGTTGCAGTTTACCATTTCCCTAATGAAGGGAAAATGTTAAAGTAAAAAACGAGGGATAAAGTGATTTTAAATGATGAAAAGGTCAGGACTGTGAATATTTGGTTGCTGTGGTTTTCGTAAAAAGTAATGCTACTACATTTTAAAAGTATCCTTGCTATGATTCAGCTACCGTAGGTAAGTTAGTTGTTAGTCATTTTAGTTAGCTCCTCCCCAACACTGTTTATACAATGGTTGCATCAGCGTTTTCCACGTAGTTGATCTCGGCGCTGACAGTGAAGGTGGACGGATGGTTGGATCTTTCACACCCCTCAGTTTGTTTTCTGTTCTCTCTCTCTGGATTCGGCGTCTCTTTAGGCCTGGAGTGTAGAGGGAAGGGGAAGAAGTCGAGTGGAGCGTGTTCGATCCTGCACAAGCTGTCCTCACTGTCGCTGTTGTAGCCTGGGTTCGAGCACCATGCCTCCTCGGTCTGTGATTGGACACCCAGGGGAAGTTCTGCTTCCGTCTGGATGCAGGCATCAATGCTGCTGCTGATTGCAGCGTCCTCAAGCCCATAAGCTTCCTCTTCCGGAGTGGGCTCCACTTTGCGGAAAAAGTTCCAAGCAAACAGGCCGATGCAGAACATCTCCACAATCACTGAGTAGTGATAAATTACTGAGAAAGAAAGAAAATGTCAGAATGTAAACATGTAAAAGTGGGTAAACTCAGACTGTACAGGTTACTAGTTTGCACCTGAGGGTTCTGATCTGGGGCCTCTTTTAATTCACATTTTTTGATTTTCTCTGTTATGGAGACACCATTCAGCTCTATTTATATGCCAAGCCTGAATGTCTGATGTGCCTTTCCATTCAATTCCCTCTCAGAATTGTTTATCAGATTCAACATTCAAGATTTTTTATGTGTCACACACAACGTTATACAGGTACAACATGTAGTGACGTGTACTCTGAACAATCCTAAGACTGTGATAATTAAAAACAGAATTTTAGAAAGTAGAAATTATTAACAGAGTGTTGTCCACTTTCTAGGGATGTTCCACAGGGCTCTGATCTGGAGCCTCTTTTATTCACATGTTTTTTTGGAATTTCTGTATTTATTTTCGCTGTTATGTGGGTGACACTCAGCTCTACTTATCCTCCAAGCCTAAAATTTTGCTGTTCCATGCACTTCCCTTTTAGATTTGTTTATCAGATTCAATATTCAATTTTGTTTTTAATTTCTCTTGCATATAGTTATACAATTACAACATCTAGTAAATGTACTCCGAACATTCCTAAAGCTATGCAAATTAAATCTGACTTTTAGAAATTATCAACAGATTAAGTTGTCAAAGTTTCTAGGGATGTTCCACATGGTTCTGTTCTGGGATCTTTTATATTCACATTGTAAGGAAATTGATTTTTACTGTTATCAGGATGACCCCCTACTTATTCTCCAAGCCTAAAACTCTCCAAATTTTTGCAATTATCAACAGATTAAGATGTCAAAGTTACTAGAATGTCCCACAGGGTTCTGTCTTGGGTCCTCTTATATTGTCTTTTTTAGGAAATTCAATATTGATTTTCTGTGTTGTGTGGAGGATACTCAACTTTATTTATCCTCCAAGCCTAAAATTCTGCCATTCCACATACTTCCCTATCCGATTTATCAGATCAAATTATCAAGTAACACTGTACACAAAGCATAATAAAATAATGTTGTATTCTTAAGTTACATTGAAATGCAAATAATGATCTGAGGCTTACTCTGAGAGCGAAAGAGATCGGAGAAGGGAGGAGTGCAGGGCACCACTTTAAGTGCTCCCATGGTTTCCAGAATTCCACTCTGAAGTCCGCACAGGAACAGCACCACAATGATGCAGATGAACTTGGCGCGGAGGCCGTAGCCATGCAGTGCCCTGCTGGCGGCCGTGTAGAATAGCAGGTACCCATAGAAGGACAGGAAGGTGGACACAGCGATGATGGCATTTATGTACACGTTGGGATTCACTGAGTCCACCTACGAAATAAATTATTTTAGCTACATAATACTATTACTATTACGAGTACTAGTAGTACTAGTCGCAGTTGGTAGCATAACGGTTAGTGTTAGTTGGGTCTGAGATTTGAAACTCGCTGGTTCAAGTCTTAGGCCAGAATAGGTACTATTGAGGAACTCATGAACAAGGTATCATCCCCAAGCACTGCTCCCCGGGTGGTGCACATCAATAGCCCACTGTTCCTTCATGGATGGGTCAAATTCAGAGGGCAAACTCCCTAACCGTTACACTACCAACTGCCCAGAAGAATAAGGCTTGTAATGCAGCATGTTAAATCAACGCTGTACCCACATCACCGTAGTCGTACTGTTCATCGGTCCAGAGGACGAGTGTAATGAAGAAGAGCAGCGATCTCACGACAGAGAGCTGAAGAACAGCAGCCATCATCCAGCCCAGACTGTTACTGTAACAACAGAGTTAAGGAAAAATCACAGATTATAGATTATTTTAGAGATTATTAAAAGGAATGAAAGTGAATTTTGTACATTACAACTTGTTTATAACTGCTTATTAATGATGTAAAAACAGTCTACAACCTAATGTACAACCTGATTATAAATCATTTATAACCCTTTTTAAGAGGAGTATTATTGTAAAGTGGTACCTATTTTTCATATAAATGTTAACATCATGTTTCACACATATTAAATTAATTATCTTTAATTGTGTCCTATAGCACAAATATGAAGTATTACTGGGTGAAACGGTACAGATGTAGTTACTATTTTTTCTCTGTCTTTAAAACAGCAGCTTGTAGTGAAGCTTAGATACTTTTAATCACAATTAGCATTTAAAAGTCCCCAACACTGACTATGAAACAAAAAGTAAGGTGTAAAATGTGGACCTGGTGATGCTGATGAGAGGAAGACAGCAGCAGCAGCAGCAAGGGAAAGGATTTGGAGAAACTCGTTCTCCTGACAGAGCTTCCAGCATTTGCACTTTTCCCCCAAAAAAGTTCTTGATAAGACACATGAACTTCCACAGAGTGATGGAGTGATATCTTTAAGAGGGTACAAAAAGCAAGACAACCAATGATAATACAACACAAAACAAATTTTAGGCACACATTCATTTATCAAGTTGGAAACTGATAAACTGATGTTATTTTTGATTATTTTGTTTCTGATTTTTTTGTTTTTGTTTTTTTTTGCTCTTATTTGGGATTTGTTTTTGGGTAGCGCTGGGCAATACAATCTCAAATCAGTATCATGATTAATTGAAAATGTTATCTAATTTGCAATTAAAATATAATTACTTTGATAATTACTTTGATAAGATTTCAAATGGTTATTAGCCTGCATAGTTCACTGACAAGGTTTGATCTGTAAATAAGCTCAACCATTAATGATGTGATTTTATTTTATTAAGTCTAAATTAAATAAACTTTAATTACACAAATCTACAGTGAGGGTAGAGCCAGAGTGTGATTTACAGTTTACCATATTGTTTACAGTTTTCAGTGACTCACAGGGAAGCGATGAAGCTGCAGAGAGAGGAAGACCGAGGCACGTACAATGCAACAATGGACGTCACTCCAAAAACCTGATCACAGAATATATAAATCTCAACGCCACGGAATGCTAAAGCATTAAGACACAGGATTAAGATGCACAATTAAAAACACCACATTATCAAATAGAGGATGTAAATCTTAAATGTTAATCTGGTGTTTTTTACTGAATGATTCATTATCAACATATAACAGACACAATTTGGCAAAAATCTTCTTCATGAAGATAAAGCAAAGAAAAATTAGAGTTTCTTCTTCTTCCTACTCTTGTGACTTTGTCCCTTTTTAAATTACTTTTATTTCTTTTTTTTCTTCAAAAGAGAAAAGTTACACTGCTGAAAAATAGTATTTATTTCTGAAAATATTTCAAACTGTTGACGCTATTTATTCACTTTACATTTTTCACCCAGTTTTTGGCACATAAATGCTTCCTGATTTATTCCATTTCCCCCTTTTTTTTTTTTACTTTATTCCTCTTTTAAAACAATTTTTAAAAACTTTATTTTTTGATTTTTTTTCCCCTCTTTATTTCTCCTTTTAAATATTTACTTTATTTCTTGTTTTTTTCCATATTATCTCTCTCTGCTTTAGCATGCAACAATCACATTTTTTTATTCTGGTAAATGCTTTTCTAGTTAAATCTGCAGTTAATTTCAGATCTTATAGGCAATAAAGTAAAAATTAAGCTTATTATATTATATGTTTATATATATATATTATATATACTATATTATATATTTATATCTATCATATACATCTATATCCATATATGTATGTATTTTATCAAAAGGTTTATGAAAATATAAATAAGTAAAATATATATAGAATAAAGGATGTTGAACTCTCTTAAGGGAGTTAATAGAATTGTTTAATATATAAATAAGTGTAAAAACCAAAAAACAAGTCTAAATAATTTTAAATGATATTTTCTGTTCATGTTTGCAAAATATAAATAGAGTTAAAATATATACAGAAAATATAATGTAGTAGTAGTAATTATTATTGCATATATATATATATATATATACATATATATATATATATATATATATATATATATATATATATATATATATATATATATATATATATATATATATATACATAGTATCACTATTAATACTGATCGACATGGCATGAGAGGCTGGTCGGTGCAAGCCAGCCAAACTTATGAGGAAAGAAACACTGAACAAGATTAGCAAGAGGCGAGGAAAACCAATCAGAAAACAATCAGGACTAACCAATGAAGGGAGAACCAGTAAAGACAGAGGGCCGGACTGAAACAAACAAAACCCAGGTGCAGAGACTAATACACAGTGATCAACCAATGAGAGACAATGGGAAGGTGGGACAAAGACTTTGACTGACCAGTGAGCACAGGACAAAACTCAAAACACTAAACCAAGACAATACATCAGCTGTCCGCCAACAAAAAAGAGAATCAGTGGGCTGCTGTGGCTAAGTCAGGGTCACTGACAATCGTTAAAATAAAAGATATAAGCAAATATATTATGTTCATAAGGAAAGTACACTTAGTATGGTATATTATATTATATCTTTATATATTATCATATATTTTATATATTATAAATCTTGAAATAATAACTTCATCTTTTAAATGCCATGATAATAACAGCAACTCATAACAATAACTTTTAGCATATTTTTACAATATTAACATTTGAAATATTTTATTTATTTTTCTTTTAAAATACTTTCTCAATATGTAATTAAATAAAGCAATTAATTATTCATATTTTACGGTACATGCAGGATCGAAGGTAGAGCCGTCTGGTTGAAGGAAAACTTTTAGGAGAAAAAATCCAACTTCTTCAAGGAAAAGAACGAGCAGCAGAGCAGCTAACACAGCTGGAATCAGGAACAACCACAACTCGTTCTTAATCACATAAACAAAACAATATTATACATAATATTATACTGCATTACTGTGTATATCAAAATAATTATAAACACCATTAAATACTATTTTAAATATTTTTTTAATGTTTATATAGTATAATATTACTCACAACTGTGGGACTGAAAAAGTAGTTGCCAGAAAGACAAACCAATTTTGATTAGAAACCGCGATACAGTTAAAGGGGTAAGGTGTTTTTCATTCAGATGTTGAAATTTCAGTTTTCAAGTCAAAGGAAAAAATATATCCTATACTTGATGAATACACAGAGACATGGGTTCACACGTCCAAATAATATAATTTGATATTTGATATATAACATGCACATTAAGTCAGAAGCTGATATAAAAGCAACACGTTTGGAACTTATTACACTTCATGTGGCGCATTTTTCATGTTTAAACTGCAAAATGCTTTGACATATGGCAGCTTCACAGGACTTGTGCCAGTTTGTATTCAGAAAACACAGCGCTTGCCAAAGTTTATTACTGATATGCCAGAGCAAAAATGTATAAAATTTGTAAGATTTAAATCTCTGAGATGTTCAACTAAAAATGCCAAATTATAAATGGATTACGAGTGGAGGAAATGTAAAATCTTAATCTGATATTTATTTAAACCTTAATATTATTTGCATTTATATTTTCGGAATTATGATGTTCTAAAAAGCCATCTTTTTTTAATACGTATTTGTAACTGAAAGATTCCATCAACATCTTACAAAATATGACAAAATCTTTATATCACAAGATGTTGTATTTTAAAGTTTATTTGCGCATGCACTCGGTAACGTCTTACCTTTAAAGAAGTCTGATGAAGGCGAAGTTTCGCCCCTCATCAAGGTGCAGTTGTCCAACTTCATGACTACTACTTTTCTGGAAACAAAAATCCCTCAGAAATCACCTGCTCAAAACAGCAGCAAATAAACCCAAACTTTGAATCATCGCCAATAATTGTAATAATAAAGAACACGTTGCTTAAGAAGGCGTTGTTTGATGTTTTGGGATTGTATTTGGGTGGAAATGAAATATGATTGTGTATATATTTTTGCGCTGAAGTGGTGAGGAGTTTTCTGAATGATGTCTTTCCTGATATTTAGAGGGTAATAATTTGACAAAGCCAGGTACAATTAGCACTAAAGGGCCAAGTCCATCCTCCTGCATAGCCCACAATGTATAACTATGTTAAAAGTATTAGGCTTTTAGAACAGCTATAAAAAATCAAGTAAATAAATAAAGACTGTAACATCTTAGTAACATATTTACTTGTACTAATAAATATATTCATTTATTATTTTAAAATCAATCTTGCAGTTTTTCTTTTACATATATGTTACATTACATCTATTGCATTTGTTACATTAATCTTATACACATCTGTTACATTTGTGCTAAGAAAGCAAGAAACTCGTATGATAAAAAACGTGCATATAACAGACCAATTATCTGCTATTTTATTATAAGATGTCGTTTACATAAATGTAACTGATACATACTGTTATATGCATCTGTTAAATTAAAGTTACAGTATATACCAGCACACTCATAACATCATACATTCATTATATGTACATATGTTATATCAATACTACATACATTTGTTACATTATGGTTTGCGGGCATCCTATTTAAAAATGTACACATATAGTATATATAATGTTGCATGAATATATACACATAAATGTAATAAATATTACATACATGCAATATAATTAAATAACAATTATTATTATTATTATATTATTATTATTATTATTATTAATGGTAATGTATAGTAGTAGTAGTAGTAGTATTATTAGTAATATTAGTAGTAGTAGTAATGTAGTATCGAATTGTTCCATGACTTTACTTCAACCGAGGCTCCATTAGCACTATGTTGAAATGAACCGGATGTCCTTTAGAAAAAAGGCTGTGGAAATAAACATTATCATGTGGCGTATTACGCAGCTGCTGGTGGATGTTTTTCGGTGGCTTGGATCATGGTGGTTGTAATAAACGTCATGGATTTTATATTTGATGTTAGAGTTTTTACTGCTGATATGAAGTCTCTTTGCGAAAGGAATTTTAACTCGTACGACTTTGATAATGACAACTCTCTGATTTCCAGGACGAGTCAAGAAATAAGACATAGTTAAATAAAAACCTGCAGAAACTCAAACTCTTCTACTATAACAAGTGACTACAACATTTATTACATTTATACAAGATATGAAAGAGTGAGCGTATCTAGTAAAAGCAACAAGTTATATTATTTACTAACTTTTCTTAGGAGATAATCATTTTATATACTGTTACTTATTGCTCCTTATACAGTCAGAACAGAATAAAGGATTTATTACCAAATATTTTGTACACATACAAGAAATGTGCTTTGATGGTTGGTGCTAAGACATTTTAAAAATGTTTTATGTGCAAATCCCCAGTTTTATTACGATACAATGTTATAATGAAACCCACAGTTTACACATTCTAGTTACAGATGATCACTTAATTTATTGCACCTTAACCAGATAGCCTAATCGATGACTAGTTAGTGTTTATTCAGTGTAATTGTTGTTACGCGACTTACGCATTACCTTTGCGTTACTTTCACCAAAATAAATGTGGAAGTAGGACTTGTAAGTAGGCATGGTAAAATGCTAAAATTTAGTTTACTGCGAGTTAATTCTACATCCAGCACTGACAGACATACACTCTGAAAATAAGCTCTTTACTTGTGGAATTTTTATTTGTAAAAAACAAAACAGCACTAAATTTCAGGTTAAAAGTATGTGTTGTAATTGGTGTTACTAGTATAACAAAGTATAATAATGCTAAGATTATCAATAATGCCTTACTGTAGTTACAGCAAAAGTCATACATTACTGTAATTGCATTACTTTTGTAACATTACTCCACAACACTGTTGACAAAATAATGTCACTTTATTACCAATATTTATTACTTTCATATCTGTATTTTGTGTTTTGTAGAGTTTGTGGGCAGCATTAAATTTGGCCAGCCTGGGCTTGATGGGAAGATGAGCCGCTCGTTCTCCACTCCAGGCGTTCCCAGGAATTAAAAGCGACACTGTGGTGGTGTGAAGAAGTGAGGCTCCGCTCTCGTTCTCCGAGGTTCTTCGCTTGATCCAGGCCGGAGACGAGATTCCCGGAATTCTCAAGCTGGACATTACACCCTTCGAGCAGCAGCCCACTGCATCCCAAATGCCACGCAGGACCAAACCCTGGGAGAAGTGACAAAATTACAATGAATTATTTAGTGAAACTGTGGTGGATATGAAGCCGCCGTAATCACTGTGCTCAAACTCTGTGTTTTACTTTTAATTCAGTAATTAAAAGGGTTTATTTATAAGAACGCATGTCCTCTCTTGCAGAAACTAATTTTAAGGAAGCTGCTCACTTCTGACAGTCAGAATCGAAATAATACACTCTCTGCCAAAAATATTTGGACACGAAATTTTCAATGCTTACGTCTGCTGATACGATGCCAATAAATAGCGAAGCCAGATTCAAGCATAAAGCAAAAGATATTTTGCTACTTAGAAGTTCCACTGCACGCTCAGAATTTTGGCAAAAAAATAATGTCACAACTCTGACATTTCTAACACAGCACCAAGTCAAGCAAGTGTGAAAACAGAGTGGAGCGAGGGTGGAGCATTTCCAGTGTAGTGCACAACATTTTAAAGACCCAGTAAGGTGAAAAGTGTCCTTAATTTGGTAACGTGAAATGTGGCAGAAAAATGTGTATAAAAAGATGTGCTGAATTCAGTTTTACAATAGTGAGTTCTGCAGTTTCACAGCTTTTCACTGCATTTCCGCAGTGAGTCTAAGTAGGGTGGGACTAAAATGCAGCCTGCTTACGTGTAGAGGATTATGTTTAGCATAGCCCTGTCCAGATCTACTGCTCTGGCCCTGCCCACCTGCATAGCGTCAGTAGCCTACCTGCCTAGTCTGGGGCAAGTTCGCTAAGAGTCTAAAAGTCTGAAGTGGTTCCTAATATCTACACTCCCTCAGTTCCAGTCACTGTCTTCATCCCTTCCAGTAAAGCGTATATTGCAAAGGAACAACAGAGAAAATTTTTACATAGTTTGTTGCACGACTTTAGAGTGATCTTTTTTAACCAGTGCATGTGTTTTGGGGCAGGCTGTAATGCCGGGGCTCTGTATGGTAAAGTGGCCCGATTGCTTTAGTGCTTTTGAGAGTAAAACCGCGTGCAACATTTTCTACCACTTTCAGACTTAATTTTTGCAAATTAAGGTTCATGTTAAGCTTAGAACTGACATTGAAGTTACACAGGCGTGTGTGACACCTCATATGCAGTACCTACTGTGTGAAACCGTTAAGCTATAACCTCGACTGTTACTGAGATGCATAAGTATGAAAAGTATAAGAGCACTGTACCTACTATACTATTAAGTGTGGAAGTATGTGGCTCAGGACTCAGCCCATGTGCGACCTCACATTCGCTAATGATGCCATCACTATATAATGGCACAAAATAACACCATACATTATGAATGATATTTTTTAATATGGGCTATCAACAAGAAATCTGTACTACCTCAGATCTTAAGCAGCTGACGTGGTGATGAGAGTCCTCATCAGCAGGTGGAGACAAACAACAGGAGCGTACTTTCTGCAGATGCCAAAAGCACAGTCTCAGTAATCTTCAAGCGGAAATACGACTGGAGTATAAAAAACATGTAAAACATATTTGCATAATGAATCAATAAATAAATGAAATGAGTGGTGGAGTGCTTAGAGTCTCCCACTTCTGGACCAGAGGTTGTGGCCGGATCAACCTCAATAATGGTCATTGGGCACCTGGGCAAGACCCACATAATCAATGCATCATGATGCAGACATGAACGATTCTGCAGACCATGATGAATTATATCATAATGATATTGTTTGTTGATTTTCTAGCTGCGGCATAAAAATTCTAGTTAAAAAGAATATCCCGGCAGGAACTGTGTGCCCAGTCAGCGATCCATGTCCAAACTGCGTGCAATGTGAAGTAATGGAACGAGATATTGAATAAAATCATTGACATGATAATCGTAATCAAATCGTGACGCCAGTGAAGGTTCACACCTCTGTGTACTGAACGTAAAAGAGAAATGCTGAAAAAACATCACAGAGATGAGCTCACGTCCACTCACCAAGTTTATTTGAGAAGTGAAAAAATTGTTAATCCTCAACTACAACAGCTTAATAAAGCCTAAAAGCTTTTAATGTAATGCTGTAAGAAACACACCTTGAACTCGCATGTTTACTTTGGAAAAACAATACGAACCGACATAATCAAACATTTATAGAAAGTGCCAAATGCAGCACAATAATGATAATATTCCCTCTTCACATTCATCATGGTGCAAAAGCAAAACAACAGTGTGTGTGCACGCCACCACGCGCGCACACTGTACGAATGCTTCATAAAATGTTTTCAGCGTCCAACCCGGCTTGGGTCAAAACTCCTCCGCTTCTCCTGCATCACCTTCTGAATTTAAATCCTTCCTGTTGCAAAAGCGAACAAAATAAACTAAAATCAGCATCATTTCATTATTTCAGGTAGATCACTTGCTTATTCAAAATGTTACCTGGAAACAAAGCAACTGAAAAGTCTGTGTCTGTAATAACGTAAGCAATGTGAAGACAAACAACTAATCAATAAGTAAAACTATTTAAATAAATAGCTTATAATCTATGATACTGATCAATTGTTGCAGCCGTAGTGAGAGTCGTATTTTAAACTCACGTCGGTAGCATAGAGGATTTCGAGTATTTTCTGCAGCGTTGGATCAGAGTCGCCCTCCTTCTCTTGACAAATCAGCTCGATGTTCCTCAGTTTGCCAAAATAAAAATCCCTCTCCTTCTCCCAGATCTGTGGCCAGTGCGTTCCAGCTACGCCCACCTGCAGATTAAACCCAGTGTGACTTATTTGTAAAGCTTCATGGAAACTAGCTGATAATAAGATGATTACAAGTAGACTTGCCGAACATCTCTCTACTGAAGTGTAAAGATCATTTTTAACAGACTCCAACCATTGCACCATCTCCTCTTTTATCTTCACCATTTAAAGCGCCGAGTTTGTCCTCCTCCTGCAAGTAGGCGCTGTCTTAGATATAGACCTCTGAGGAGCTGAAAACATTACACTAATGTAAACATGTAACAATAACCAAAAGTAGAGTTGCACCGATCAACTTTTCAGTTCCAAAACCGATGCAGCCCTTGTGCTTTGGAGTGCAGGCACAGTCCGAATGCCGATCCGATATCAGTTTTTTCTTTCCATGCTTTGACACCTGCAGCTTTGTGCAACAAGCAGCTCGCCACAGCAACTTTCAATGCTATTTTTTAAGAAAAGCTGCTGCAAAATGAGGCGTTTTAGGTCACAACAATCTCATAAAAGGCCTGCGAAATCCTGGTTGATAGGGGAAAAGAGTAAACCGATAATGCGATATATATACACATGTATATACACACACACACATATATATATAAACACACACACACACACACACACACACATACATATATATATATATATATATATATATATATATATACACATATATACATATATATATATATATATATATATATATATATATATACACATACACTGATACTGTGCAAAAGTTTTGACGAGTGTGGAGAAAATGCTGTAAACAAAAGAATGCTTTCAAAATGGAAGTGTTAATCATTTATTTTCATCAATCAACAAAATGCATTGAATGAACAAAGAAATCTAAATCAAATCAATATTTGAATTGTGACCACCCTTTGCCTTCAAAACAGCATCACTTCTTCCTGATACACTTACTTTTGATTTTTGAGAACTTTCGGCACAGTAGGACATTCCAAACATATTTGGAGAAACCTAACCACAGATCTACAATCCTGTAAAATAATATAATGACTACAAAATAATATAATGACTATAATCCTACAAAATCCCTGACTTTGTGCAAATTATTACCTATAAATTGATGCTGGTTGAAGGCACCGAGTAAGTAACATAAATATTGATTTGATTTAGATTTTTCTTTTATTCGCTCCTTTGCATTTATAAATTAAATAAAATAAAACTTTTGCACAATGCAGTATCATATTTATATATATATATATATGTGTGTGTGTATACATGTATGTATATGTATGTGTGTATGTATATATATATACACACACACACATACATACATACACGTGTGTGTATATATATATATATATATATATATATATATATATATATATATATATATATATATATATATATATATATATATACACACATACACACATACCTACATACATGTATACACACACACATACACACACATATATATAAATAAACCAGAGTGTCTTACCAACAGGAGCTGTGGGTTTTACTGGAGTGATGCGTGCCTCTGAAATTAAAGAGAGAATAAAATGAGCCCAGCAGGTAAACATTTAGCTGGAATGTAACATCCAGATTGATTATTGTTATTAGGCCTGACCTGTGCTGCTCTTCTTGATCTTATTGCCTGCCGTGATGGCCGTCTGCCCCTGCACCGAGGCTACCTCCTGCCCCTGCCGAGCCGCCTCGGCGTCATACTCATGCCCATCGTAATTGGCGTCAAAAAACTTCTTAAACCACTGCACAAACTCAAAGTTGTCCTGGAATTTGCCTTTCATCAGCTTGTCCACTGGGATGATCTGCATCAGCCAATTACAGAACAATGAACTTCATTTACTGAATTGATTAAATTCAATGAATTTATACATCCTTCTGGACAAAGCAAAATTCGCAACATCACTGGCTTTTACTCACCTTGTTCACCTCGAGCTTCTTGAAGCATGCTTGAAGGATTTTAAAGTTGTGAATGTACTCGTGCTCGAGCTTTGCCTGGAATTTCACTTTCTTTAAGGGCAAACACGAGGGAAACAGCATGTCCATGAACTGACAGTAAGCAGCACCTAGAGGAACATAAAGCAAGCTGCACTGTCAAAGGATGACCAGACGAAACATTCAGCTCACGACTTGAGACGCTGGGGTTGACGAGAATGAGACTAACGCTATTTTTAAAGAAAAATTGAATGATGAAACATGACTGTAATATGTGCTTTTATTTGACTGAAAGACATGAAAAGTCAAGTGCCGTGTTTTTAGTGCATGAAGTGACTGGACTCTCTTCTGTGATTCATCATGCATTTCTTCACAACATTACTGTGCATCAGCTTCTAACTTCTAATTGAAGTGTAAATCATCTTATTAAATCATCGGATTGTACTGATCGGATTAAGCAGACGTTTTACCCAGAGTGACTTCCATTTTTCATCATGGAAGCAACTTGAGGTTAAGGGTCTTGCTCAGGGACTCAGAGCCGTGGGTTTGAATCCTACCTCCAACACTACTATCATTGCGTGCCTAAGCAAGACCCTTAACCCCACGTTACTGCAGGAACACTGTCCCTAAAATTAGGAAAACGGAAGTCACTCTGGATAAGTGTGTCTGCTAAATGCCGTAAATGATGGTAGGATTTAACCCACAACCTCTTGGTCCAGAGGTGAGTATCATTTTACACATTTAGTGAGCACTGTGTGTAAAGAGAAAACTGCTCACCGACCTGAGCACAGCTGCTCGATCTTGGTGTGGTTCATGTGCAGCGAGTTGTTGATCCACATCAGCATGTCATGTCGACTTAGGTTGTCACTCGTCACCGATGTGGAGTACACGTTTACAGCCATGGCTTAAACACACACACACACATATAGTAAATAAAGACAGCAGGAACACAGTGAATCTTGCTTAATGCTTTAACACACTTCCTCTTCCCTCTAGTCAAATCTAGTCAAACCGCCCTGCACTGCTACAGGGTAAAAAAGGAACTTGCGTTGTGCAGCCGCTTCCTCTAAATGCAGAGAGGTGGCCACTTAGTTTCAGAAGGGATTAAAGAAACATTTGCTGTCCTTGTGATGAAACACTTTGCTGCCACAAAACTGCTTATTGGTCCAGTACTTTAACAGCATTCTTATCGGTACTTAATGACAAAAAAATCTTAAAACAGAATTAACATTGCTTTATTTAATCAATAACTTTTATTATTCAACAAATTGTCAACACAGTAAGC
Source organism: Distichodus sexfasciatus (assembly GCA_032718565.1). Lineage (NCBI taxonomy): Eukaryota > Metazoa > Chordata > Actinopteri > Characiformes > Distichodontidae > Distichodus > Distichodus sexfasciatus. Next base: position 697,209 of record JAVGVS010000136.1, read on the forward strand.
TTGCAAATCTTCCTCTCACATGGGAGTTACAATATTACTAAAATCATTATAATACAATAAAAACCATGCACAATGGCTTTTAATTCTTTCTTACAACTTCTCAGTCCACGTGTTGGTGTGCATTTATTTAAGTGTTTTACAATAGCACATCAAATTAAAAGCTGTGTATCAGCTGGCAGGCAGGCTGTACTTGTCATATTTCAATGTCTACTAATGGATATTAAGTATCATGTGATTGTGTGCGTGTGCTTTTATATGTTTTACAATCTATTAAAATGTCATTTAAAGAGTATTTGCATACTCTCACCAAACAAGACGTTTGGCACAAGAGTAAAATGGTGTGAGCAAAAGCTATTTCCTACAGAGTGTATGTCTACAGTCATTATGCTGCACCACATCGCCCTCCACTGGATGCAGAGTGAACTGCAGTAAACCGCATTTTATAACTTCAAGTCCTCCTTCCACACTTATTTTAGTGAAAGTAACTCAAATTAACATAGAAGTCCTGTAATGCATTACAATTCAGAGACAGTAATATTTTAATGGAACCAATTACTAGTAATACATTTTGGAAGTAACGTGTCCAACATTATGCATATGAGTATTTTTTATGGATGTCATGCATATTGTTGAGTTTCGAATAATGTTTTAAAAAGTGTTAGTTAAATATAATTTCTAAGTGTCTAAATCCATTTTTGACTGTATTTCTAACTTCACCACCCCAACAAATGTCTGGCAGTGCAACCAAATATAGTATTTATACTATAATATTTATACTAAGAATACACTTTAATTTAAGATGATTGCATTCTTGTGTGCCAACTATTTATAATTTTTAGCACCTATTTTTACATTAAAAGGCAAAAAAGAGATAAAAATATACAAATGAAAGGATTCAGTAAGGAAAGTTTGCCTTACAGCTGTGTGATGTTTGGAAAACGTAATTGTTGCAACTAAATTACAAACAGAATTATAATTTGGGTGACATAAGAGATGAACATGGGGAGAGATTCTATTAAGATATGTCTGTGATGGACACAAGATATCAGGGCCGCTGTAACCAAAACATGATGAACAACTACTGTTCCTTTCTGCAGCGGGAAACAACACACACACAAGCACAAAAGCAAGTGCCTTTTGAACAGTACATTATGTTTTATTCAAGTCTCAGGTGAACGTCTGTTTGTAATTTAGCTGCAACAAATACATTTTTCAAACATCACACAGCTGTAAGGCAAACTTTCCTTATGTGAAGTATTTCTGCATATATAACTTAAGATCTTGATGTGGTAGACAAAATGTGCCTCCAGATTTGAATTCAGCACAGGATTTACTGTAGGACACATGAATTAGACCAAGTAGCAGACAGAAATGATTGATTTGTGATGCAGTGTAATGTACTGTTCAAAAGTGCTTTAGGCACTTGCTTTTGCGTTTGTGAGTGTTGGATGTTGTCTGCTGGTATGCCGTGCGCATCTTGTTTACGAGTTCAGTTTAATGCTTGCTGGTTTGCGAGAAACAGCTGTTATTGTGTTGCTGTTCAACAATAAGTGTATCAAAATACCAAATTGTCACAAAACAATATTATGCCTATGACTTAAAATCTGGACGTGCTAGGAAAGTTGTGAGTGCAGATTTGAATTCAGCACAGGATTTACTGGAGGACACATGAATTAGACCAAGTAGCAGACAGAAATGATTTATTTGTGACGCAGTGTTATTTAAGTGAATATAAATCGTAATAATTCATGCGCTGAAATGAACGTGACTTGAGAATGTGACTTCAAATCTACAGCAGAATTAGGATTTTGTGTAAGGATGAAGTGTGACGCCGGCGTGAGGAGCACAAACACGCTTCACTTTCTAACCACAATCTCTATAAAAGTTTCCACATGAACCTTACCAAATTAACCTTAAATCACACCAACAACACCAACCGAGGAAAATCAGCACTTCATGACAAGAAACAGCTGAGAATTTCGACCGTACGCAGGTGTTTTTACCTCACCGTGTCCGCGTCTTCGTGCACTTCAGGCAGTTTGTGTCTGAATCGAATCCCGCCGCCTTCACCGCGGTTGGTGCAATCATGCTGTCACGCCTGTCAAAATATAGGTCCTCGTGTCACCTAAAAGTGGCTAAAAAGTCAAATAACATATTAACTACTGCAACCTGGGGTCCGCGACGGTACTGCAGGGGGTCTGCTAAATTATTTCGTCCGAAGCTTTTCCCCCCAGAATTTTTAAAAATCCGATTAGAACGTTGAAATAACCATTTTCTATGCGTTTATAAAATAAAAATGACAAGCTGTAAGAAAGAAAAATGTCAGTATACTAAAAATAATAAATGTTTACAAATGTTAATAATCCAAATGAGATTTATAAAGCTCTCATGTCACAGAATCTTCATCCATTCATATTTCGTTTATATATCCGCTTAATTCTTTGTCCTTCCTTAACTGAAACAGATTGGTGGCTAATTGCAAGAAAGAAACGTCAGTTGTAAAAATAATAAATGTGACCCATTCCTTCTGCCAAAGCTACTGCTAGTATTTACAGTTCACTGATAAGACAGTCCGTATATTTAATCATTGTATTAAAAGTAAAGTATTAATGGAAATCTATTAATAGAAATGAACAGAATCTGGTATACAACCCCAATTCCAAAAATGTTGGGACGCTGTGCAAATTGTAAATAAAAACAGAATGCCATGATATGGAAATCTCATAATCCCATATTTTATTTGTAACAGAACACAGAAAACATATCAAATGTTGAAACCAAGAAAATGTTTCATTTTAAGGAAAACAAAGTAGTTTTAAATGTCATTGCAGCAACAGGTCTCAAAAAAGTTGGGACAAGACCATGTTTAGCTCTGTGACATCTCCTCGTCTTCTACCAACAATCTGTAAACGTCTGGGGACTGAGGATATCAGTTGCTTGAGTTTTGGGAGAGAAACGTTGTCCCATTCTTGTCTGATACAGAATTCTAGTTGCACAATTGTCATAGGTCTTCTGTGTCATAGGTTTTTTCGCTTTATGATGCCCCAAATGTCCCCAGTGGGTGAAAGATCTGGACTGCTGGCAGGCCATTTCAGTACCCGCACCCTTCTTCTACTAAGCAATGATGTGATTGATGCAGTCCGTGGTTTGGCATTGTCATTGGAAAATGCAAGGTCTCCCCTGAAAGAGACGTTGTCTGGATGGGGCATAGACGACGGATGGGGATGTTCTAGAATCTGGATATACCTTTTAGCATTGATGGTGCTTTTCCAGATATGCAAGCTGCCCATGCCATATGCACTAATGCACAGAGATGCTGGCTTTTGTACTGAACGCTGATAACACGCTGGGTGGTCCTTCTCTTTAGTTCGGATGACACGGCGTCCCTGGTTTCCGAAAAGAATGTGTTCAAATACAGCTTCTTCTTTGAAAGATAGAGTTTTATGTGGCATCTGCGGATAGCACGGCGAATTGTGTTCACTGACAATTTTTTCTGGAAATATTCCTGAGCCCATTTAGTGATGTCATTAAAGAATCATGCCTGTTTGTGATGCAGTGCCTCCTAAGCACCCGAAGATCACGGGCACGGGATTCTCGGAATCTTTTTGATTATGTTATGAACTGTATATGATATATTTAACTTCTTTGCAATTGGACGCTGAGGAACATTTTCCTGAAATTCCTCCACTATTTGTCGACGCAGTATTAGGAGAATTGGTGATCCTCTGCCCATCTTTACTTCTGAGAGACATGTCATGTTACTGACCTGTTGCCAATTGTCCTAATTAGTTGCTAATTGTTCCTCCAGCTGTTTTTTTTGTACCCCAACTTTTCCAGCCTCTTACTGCCCCGTCCCAACTTTTTAAAATTGTGTTGTCACGAAATTCAAAATGAGCCTATATTTTTCATTACATTGCAAAATGTCTGTTTTAACATTTGATATGTTTTCTGTGTTATGTTATGAATAAAATATGGGTTTATCCTTAATCATAGGGATACATGATTTTTCCATTATTGATACCGATTAAGGATTTGCAATATCAGATGTGCAATATGACTACCTGAAACACACCAGATTCAGTCATGTTGCTCATCCTTAATGTGTCGACAATTGTAAAAAAACTTAATCGGGATATATCCTTCTGACCCATCCTCTTCTCATTCCATTCCAAATGTTTTATGACCTGAATTGGTAGCTAGCAACCATCCTGACATTATTAACTTCTCAAAAGCCAAGAAGCCGTTGTGCAATCTGAACCCTTGGTTAAAGACATTTAAGGTGAAACCAATCGTGAATAAGGAGCTGCCGAATAAGTAGCCAACTTCAAGCCTTGTGGGTTAAAAGCCATTTAAAACTCAACAATGATTCAAGTGTTAAAACGGTTTATTCGCAAAGTTTTTAGGTTGACGTGTAAAAACGCTTCCATTTTGCGTAAAACACTTTATGAATTCACGTAAAACAATTAGCACCCCCAAATCTAAAAGATCAGTCTAATGCTACTGTTAACTGGATAATCAGTACAAAAACATAGCACCATATGAATAAAAAAGTACAAAAGTTAGTTTTATGGGTTGATTTGTTGATGAAAATGATTGCTGGTGTTGAGCTTTTCCTGATGTGTTGATCATTTTCCAAGAATCCAAAATTCTACAGTACATCCATATTCATATGTACAAAGCCACTTTAACACTCTCCAGTCTTTCTCCTGAAACCCAAGTTACAACCACACATAATTATTTACTGGAAAACCTGAAAACATTTTGTAACCCAAATGATTTTGGGTTACAAAAACAAATATTCCTAAAGAACATGGAAACCTGACAGTGTTGAATAAAAAAGTAACAAGATTCTGCACACTATATAAATACCAGTTATCAAACTACCACAGAAGAGCACCATATGTCATGCACCATTACACCAAAATCTTCTAAACAGATTCAATGTAATCTTCTAAACAGCACCTTAACGTGAGCACCTGAAATATGACTCAATGTCGGGACACTTCAAACTGGGCAAAAGAAAAGCTACAGGAAACATTTTGGCATTAATTAATGTGAAACCTGAGCAGATCGCTTGGCTTCGTGTAATAATTTTCCGTATTTACACCAATTCTCAAATTTTCCACCTAAAATACCTGGGATAATGGTCATCTATTTTTAAAAACAATAAAATTATTATACTGCCTGACCTCTTTAGGCACTTATGGTCAGTACAGATTATTTTTTACTTTCTAAGGCTTATGAAAAAAACAGTATAATCTACAATCTATGCTGGTATTACAGTACAATGAACAGGAATGTGGAGGAATATTATTATTATTTGCTTATGATTTAAGTTGTTTTCTTACGTTTTGAGTCTTTTTAAAAACGATTATCCCTTATAAACTATACTACAGAGTTTCTTCATGATGTCACCAGAAACGATGTGAAATGTGTAACAAAATAATAATTAAAGATAAACAAACATGATTAAAACAACTATAACATGAATAAACGACTCAAAAACTAAACTGATTTTTTCAGATCATTAAAATATAAATAGCGTTTCTTCAGATGCTGAACCAATCACAGAATATCTCTGAGGTAGTGGGTGGGATTTTCACTCGGCTCTATCCAGCATTTAAAAAACTTGTTTTCAAAATGCATAAACGTCTGCAAAAGTAGATATACAGTAAATAAGATGTACAAGTAAGACCCAAACAAAGTGTCTGTGCATTGTGAAGATCATAATCACACAGGAGAATCACACTTTAAAATATGAAGAGATGTGTATCAATAAAAAAATAAAACGTAAAAAAATTCTGTGAGGTCAAAGTCTGGAGAAACCCTTTTAAAAGCCCTTTAAAATCATTCTATTTAAGAGAGAAACGCAGTTCTGCTGCACTAACGCTCCTCTCCTGCTGAATTTGGGTTTGCTGCAGCTAAAACGAGCGATTAAGACTCGCATTCGAAGTAATCCTTAAGCGGTGCGAAGAGATGCCGGATGACCGGAACGCTCCAGGAACGACCCAAAACCTTCTGGCGCTGCATTCGACCCATGTTGTTCACGTCCGTGTAATGCTTAGGGAAGCCGAAAATCCTGCAACAGAAACAAAACAAAGATAGAACATTTTCAGTCCAACATGCGGTAAACTCACACCCCAAGAAAGAGATCCACAAAAAGTAAGGGTTTTGAACTTCCTAATCATTTGCAGTCGATAGTTCTAAATCGGCAACTTTTAGACAAAATAAAGAATCTTGAAAATGTTCACTTGCTGCCTAACATGTCCCACTGTCTGTCCCACTGTCTCCGTGGAAACCAGGTGATCCATATTACTCGCCTGGTTACCACAGAAACTGGCTGCCTTACCACTGCCTCCACTGTTTGTAACCAGGTAAGTAGTATCCAGGTGATCACTACTGCATGTTAGCTTGCCAGTTACCCTGATAACCAGGTGAGCAATGTTGCATGTTATATTGCCAGTTGTCACGGTAACCAGGTGAGCAATATTAATCACCTAGTTATCACAAAAAATGATAATCTAACTTAGTTCCACTGTCTGTCAATTACCATGGTAATCGGGTGATCAATACTGCTAACCATTTTACCGCTGTCTACCGGTTGCTATGGTAATCAGGTGAGCAATATTAACCACATAGTTACCATGTGAACCAGCTGTTAAATGTGTCCAATTGTCTACCAGTTGCCTTGGTAACCATATAATCAACACTGCATGTTAGGTTGCCAGTTGCCATGGTAACCAAGTGAACAATATTAATCAACTAATTATCACAGAAACCAGCTGTCTAACCAGCTGTTCAACTGTCTGACAGGTGCCATGGTAATCAGGCTGGCAATATTAATCACCTAGTGTCCCAGCGTCTGCCAGCTGTCTTAGTAACCAGGTGAGCAATAATGCAGGTTAGGTTGCCAGTTGCCATAGTAACCAGGTGAGCAATATTAATCATCTAGTGTCCAACTGTCTGCCAACTGCCTTGGTAACCAGGTGATTCTCTAATGAATGTTAGGTAGCCAGTTGCCATGGTAACCAGGTGAGCAATATTAATCACTTAGTTAACATGAAAGCCGGCAGTCTAACGTGTCCCACTGTCTGCCAGTTGCCATGGTAACCATGTGATCAATGTTATGGCTGATTGATGACCAATTCTTTTTGCTTTCTTTGTGTGATTTATACATTTTAATATTTCTAATTTCTGTTGGATTTTGGCAAAATCTAGTTGGTAATGTAACGGTGTAACCCACCTCTTGTAACATCACAGGCTATCAGTTCCAGACCGACAGAGTTTTGGTGCCAGCTCAAAGCTGATTTTGCAACACCAACAGCGATTTTTTCAGCATGAAAATGATGCCCCAGATCCAAATTGGGAACCTTGGTTTTAAAACACTGGGAATCAGAATCTTGACAATCAGAGTTCTAGCTCACCTCTCCATCTCTGTGCACCAAAGGTAATCTTCTTTTCCATTCATGGATACAGGCAGCGGCCCCATCTTCCCTTGCTTGATAGAGTTAGACTTGGTGGTGATGGTTCGGACTTTATTAAACTGAAATAAAATGTTAAAAATAAAATGTCAGAGCATGTCAACTTGTGGTAAATTAGGAGTAAACGAACATAAAAGTCATCAGAATCAGGTCTATTTGCAAATATACAAGGAATTTTGTAGTACTCCAGAAAATACTGATACAATGAAGCAGACAGTATAAATCAAAAGAAACCAAAGTATTTGCCTCTGATTCTGACCTTAGCCACTCGTCCAGATTCAAGGCAGTCCTGCAGATCCACATTGTCACTTAAAGAAGCTGGCAACCCTCTGCAGAGATATGTAATAAATATTAATCCACAAAATTACACTGTTCACCTTTTTCCTACACATTTTATTTATTAAAAAATACTTACCTAAGAACACATTTCAAATAAGAAAACATCAAAATCTGCGTAATACTGCGTAAGTGGGTTTTAAAAACTAATTTCTCTTTAAGAACAGTTGGTGAACGAGATGAGTGCTGAAGTTTAAATCATTTCAACTTAAATCACAAGTTAAGTCACAAGTATAAATCACAAGTTTCACTACGTTACAATATTACAGTATATCGATTCAACAGACGATTCGACATCTGTCGATATCACAAAGTCTATGCTATGATACGATTTCCATTTGATCATTTGATTCAAGAGCCAACGATATGTAAAATATCATATAATAAATTACAACTAAAATATAACTTGACATTTTCATTCCTGAACTCAACAAGAAATGAAAAACAATCTTCTATCTTAATAAAACGAGACCTTCTTCTTAATAGAAACTGAAATTACAATATGTATGATGTCTGATCCACATTTTCATTTTGGATCAATGTTAGTGGCTCAATGATTGTTGAATCAACATATCGAGGTAGACTGATGTATTGGGACACCTCTAGCATGAAGGCTATATTGAGCATTGTCTTCGAACAGAGGAAGAGTATCTCTACTATCTCCAAGTTGTATTTGACCATACATTTTAGTTAATTAAAAAGGTATGTCCAACTTAAAATTAAAACGTATTTATTAAGCACTTTATAATAAAACTATTGTACAACTATTATGCAAAGAAAGATATAAATAGAACAAATGAGCTTCTCTGTAAATCTAGCCAAACTTTTGCACTGCTTTTACATTACAGCCCTTGTCTTTCTGTACTGTACTTTTCTGTAATTTAATTTCTTAACGTGGGCATTTATGTACCTGTTCATTCCAGGTAGATTTCCCCAAAAGTATCGAGCTCTGTGGGCAGGACTCACTTTCACCGCGTCGATCATCACCGGATTACACTTACCAGAGAGAGGGGAAAAGATACAGAATTTAACAAACTGCATCAACAACAGACGTTTTGGCAAACAGTGAGATTATTATGATACAAAACCTCTATAGGGAAAAGTGGAAAAAAAAGTGAGTTTTGCGTGTACACAACTTTATATCTTCAACTTTCATTTTCATGAACTGACAAAAAAAACATAAGTTGTAACACTTAAAATTCATAAAAATTAGTTTAAATTAAATAATCGTTTCATTTCTTTTCTCACCTCTAAAAAGCGACAGATATCAGCTTTATCGTGAGCGCTCATGGCCACAACATTTTCAAAGAGCCAGAAAAAGGGACGGTCATCGTCTTCTTTCGGCCGCATCATGGTCAACATGCGGTAATACTCGAAAAACAAGCGGCCGGTTCCTTCTGAGGGAGAGATACGAAGAAAATGAGAAAATTAGGGCCAAAAACAGCATTTTTGAGGGGGTTGAAACATTCAGTATATTCTTCTGTTACTGTTAAAACTTTTGACAATTCAAGTCTCCTTCCATTCTCATCATGCTGGAACACTGTAATGTTTTCAGACAGCTCTAATGTGGAGCGTAGCATTTCTTAACCTTGATTCTCATCAGTGACTGGTTGGTTGGTGTTGTGTGTCATGGTGCCATTTGACATGTGTTGGTAAATGTAAGTAGCAGCAGAAGTCTAGCTGGTTGAAAATCTCTTATTTTAGAATTGTTGTTGTTTGTTCTACAGATGCAAGCCAACATCTAGAAGTTGATTTATTCACCATTGTCATCTTCAACTCCCTGTGTTTTTATTCTCATTTCTTCATGAATAAACTGGACCCTAACGCATTACATTTTAAGCTGTTGATGAGATGATATTGATAACGAGATGATTTGCACTTCAATTAGAAGTTAGAAGCTGATGCACAGTAATGGTGTGAAGTGATGAGGAATCGCCCAAGAGAGTCCAGTCACTTCATGTACTAAAGAGCTTCATTACCAAAAAGGCCTTTTCGGGCGGGGTTGACCATGGACAGGTCGTTACAGGGGCTTCCACCAATCAGCAGGTCAAACGGACCCCATTCAGCCAGCTACAACATACAAGAGTGGAAACAGTAAGTACGCAAGTAAACTTTATTTATACAGCACAGCTAACAATGCTTAAAATGTTCTGAGATTTTAAACAGCTCATTTTTACTCCATGCTTGTTGTGTGAGTTTTACAGCGTTGTTGCCGTAATACGTACGTGTTTTCTGGTGATGGTGCGAACATCGTTGACATACTCGATCTTGCCCTCGTGCTTCACCATTCCCACAGCGATGGAGTCTTCACAGATCTCGGAAGCGATGTAACGCTCCACCTTAAAACCCAGATCCTTCAGGACCAGGTAACCTGCAGAAAACAGAAAACATCTTCAAAATAGTTCATCAAAAGCCTTTTCCTGGCGCAAGGAGCGGGCCAAGCCTGGGCAGGCGCCAACACACCGCATGGCACACAAACTCACACCTTACTGGGCCAATTTAGAGTTGCCAAATAACCTATATTGCATGCTATTGGACTGTGGGAGGAAACCAGAGCACCTGAAAGAAACCCACGAGAACACGGGAAGAGCATGCAAACTCCACAGAGAAAGGCCCCATAGCTGACCCGTGGATCGAACCCAGGACCGTCTCACTGTGAGGAGGCTACGCTAATCACTGCGCAACCATGCCGCGCAACTTTTATTTTTACTTTTGCATTTACAGCATTTAGTAGACATTCTTATCCAGAATTACTTCTATTTCCTAATTTCAGGGACAGTCTCCCTGCAGCCACTTGGGTTTAAGGGTCTTGATCAGGGACTCAGTAAACGTAGATGTAACACGTGCAGTATGTTAACATGACCAACTGATCAAATCATCTTCTTGCTTTAAGATAAAACCTCCTCCACTGACCTGTTGCAATCCCATCAAACAGGGAGAGGACTTTGATTGGTCGGCGTTTGTGTGCAGGAATCGAGGGGTAAACTCTGTGTGGCTCCTGCACAATGAAGAAAAAATGTAGTAAGAATTACACTTTCTTTCTCTCTCTCTCTCTCTCTATAATTATAATAAACATTTTACTGCATAATTTAATACCACATCTACATAATATAAAATATTACATCATACATAGTATATTGATACATGTAATATATGTATTTTATTATATATATTATATATTAATGAAATATATATTACATATATTATATATAAAAGTAATATATAATAGAAATATGATATATTATTCAATTATATAAAACAAATTACAATATGTTCTTTTTTTATACCAAATATCAATTTAGAACAATGTAAATAAATATATGTTCATTAAAAATACTAGAAACATCATTACCATAGTCACAAATAACTAGGCTGTTTTACAGAATTGTATAACATTCAAGAAATATTATTAATAATGAAAATCAAAAGGCAAATAAACACAAGACTATTTCTATATTTAAAAATAATATAATTCTATAGGTATTTTGTTTTAGTATTTCTATTTTGAAAATTATTGTTAATATTTCCGGACACATTCCAAGGTCCTCAAGTAAACCACTTATTGGCTTTACCATATTCAAGAAATATTGATATGGAATGTTAACTAATATCAAACAAATAAGTGCAAGCAAAAATATCACCATATATTACAAAGACCCATTTTCTAGTAACAAAAAACTGAAATGTATTATTCATTGTAATGTATAATATATAGTAATATAAAGAAATTATAATAATATATATAGTGATAATATAATGGATTGTTGTTTTGCAATTGTTATGGTTTTTAACATGCTGAAAAAAACATGCACAGCTGTAAAACCTACAGAAAGCTCTCTGGAGGAAATCAACACTCATATTACGGCTGCTTGTCGCGTCTGGATCTTTGTTTAATTTGCAGATTTTTCTGACATTTTCTGGCAGCTGAAAAGTCAGATCTGCCTTCACGTGTGCTGCTTTATTACTAGGCATGCACCGAACCAACTTTTCCAGTGCTTTGTGTTTGGGCTGATCCCGAGGAGCAGTGTGTAATTAATAAGCTGTATATTTCTGTGAGAAGGAGACTGAGGAGACTCCGTATAATGGATTTGTTTAAACACAGTTGTGTGATTTTGTGACGCTCCCTAACACTGCAGCACTAAAACCATTAGGAACAGTGAGATCTCCAGCAAGACCTGTGTAGTTGGGCTATATTAAACAGCAGAGTGTGATTTTGGGCCCTGAAGTGTGTTGTCTTATCCTGTCAATATGTTGATAAAAATCTAACAATGCAAAGAAAAAGCGCCTGCTTTGAGAGGACAGTGAAGTCAAATGGAAAGTGAGGTACATGCTGTTTAACATTAACTTGAGGATTAGTACTAGATGTTCACCATATAGTCAATTACTACATCACACATGGAACAAGCCGAGATACATCCAGTATATTTGATATATCGCCCAATTCTATTAAGCCAACTTTTATTTAATACTGCTGCTCACACAGTACCTAGAAACACTTTGAAGACTAAATCTATGGAATCAAATCTTCAGAGATTAATTCCATATTGAGAGTTTTTCACTCACAAATTCAAATGCACTGTTGTTGGCGAAGAACTCCTGAACGCGGACGCTCCAGTCGGCTCGCAGTTTGAGAATGCCATATTTTTTGGGGGGAAGACAGATGTAGCAGCTCCATGGATCAACGTCCTTCAACCGCTTCAAACGGCCCTCAAGACCCACCAGCATGCTGGAGACATTCTTTATGAAAAACACTCCGTAGAGCAAAGTACAAATTATTCACCCATATCATTACTGAATGAGGTGTCAGAATTTTTCCTCAGTAAGAATTGTCATTTTAGTCATGTCAATTGTTAAATAAATTAATTTGTTCTTGTTTTAGCACAGAAGATGCAGTTATAATACTAATACATATACCGTGAGATAAATTGGAAAGAAGATTGGTATGATCAACATTGATATGTTGATATTTCTAATTAAAATGAAATATTTAGTAAGTGTCCTAACTTTTCACACATGGCTGTGGCACATGCTAGCGTGCAGGGTGTAAAGAAGAGTAAATTTGCTTTTATAAAAGAAGAGCAATAACTTGTAATAAAGTATATAAATACTAATGTTATATATATTAATTAATATATAAAATATAGCTCTCATTTGAAATACCCAATATAACAATTCAAGAAACTCTATATATATAACGGGTTTCCAACTCACTGTTCCAACATACTGCACATATTTTGTACATATAAGCACACTGTTATTGCTCAGCAATGGTGTAGTGAGAAGCCTTCTAACCTGCAGGCTTCCCGTGACCAAAGAATCAGCCTCCAGTCCAGCATGGCACACGTAATACGCATCTGATACCCTATTCTCATCATATCTGAAAAGAGTCTTACTGAAGTTCTCCTGTATTAACACAGACACACACACACACACCACCTTTAAACATCACAGCCAATAACTAGTGGAGTAATTAAAGATGCATCACATTTACTTTAGCCTTAATGAAACAAATAAATGTGTAATAGAGGAAATACATAACAAAATGCATGTTAATGCACGTTAAGGAGTATATATGCTGTTAGGGCTTAAAAGTATATGACCAAAATCTCATATCCTGATATGTCATTTCCTCACATCCAAACAACATTTACAGTAAAATACTTTCTGTTTTTTATGTTGTTTTATTCCTTAAAAACATATTCTCTCATTATTTACCATTCATAGAGGGAGCTTTTACCTTGCATTTGTACAAAGTCTTCCTTTCTAATAGTGGATGGAAGATTTCTAAAAATGGGCTTCCACATTTTATTGCGGCAGAAATCTGCAGACAGCACAAAAGAACTTTAAAATATATTTTAAAATACATAGAGAACAATAAATATAAAATATCACATACTGTAGCTGTCAGTGGCTATTTGAAAATGCATCAAACTGCTATATCTCTTAGGCAGACAATACATAAATACATGCCGCAGAAAATATTAACAGAATAAAGAAAATAAAACATGTATTCTTAAAACAATAAATATAATTATTATAGTATTATAATTTTTTCCAAATAATGAGCTTCTAGGAATGTCGGGTTTGATTAATTTTCAGTAATTTGCCCAGCCTTATTCTTAGTCAGAACATAAATGCAAATTTTATTACGCATTAGTTTGGACAAAACATTAGCTTATTCTAAATTCTTTAGCTCTGTAATGTTACACAATTATTGTATAACTCTAATGTCCATCTACTCACCTTCGATGTTTTTGCCTTTTACTGTAACTTCATGGACCATTTGATCTAAGAGGACGACGGTACATCTTGGTGATTGCCGTAGACGCATTTCCAGGATAAAACATGACGGTAAAAATCTACATTAATGCAATGTTACTCCTGGTGTACTGTCGAGCTGCCGCGGTTCAGCCCTGTGAACGTGACTTTCTTGGCCGAGGTTGATAATCGCCGCGACGAAGCTGAAAATTCCTGTTAGCGGATGTCTGTTCAGGAAAAGCATAATTTATTATACAGGGCTATGTTACTAAAAGAACGACACATTCTTAATTTCTAATGCTCATTTTTGTATTACTTTAATTACTCCAGACTTTTGTTGTGTTGTGCTTTATGGCATAAAATGGCCCAACTGGCAACCCTCTTTTTCAGGTCAAAAAAAAATCTTGCTTGGCCTAAAGGGGACTTTCACCTAAGTCGTCATGCCATTTTAGCCACTAGGGAGTCTTCAGAATGAGTTAAAGACGTGAAAAGTACTAGCACTGGTCTACATAATGGAGACGCCCCCTAGTGGCCTGAAAAAGAGGAAATTAGGGCTGCAGAAATTAGGTCTGAAATATAAATGATATGTGATATAAATCATCAAGGGTATTACTATGACAACAACAACATGGAGGAGTGCCACTGTGCTAAAAGTGATTAGATGAGTGCCATTATTAAGAAATCATTAATTTAATGATTATTCATAAATCAATCAATTTAATTCATACCGTAAATGTTCTTAGCAGCAAAACCATCAGGACCGGTGGGCTGAAATCCTCCAAAAGCCCAGTCCAGCATCGCCTTCATCTCCTCCTCCTTACTCTTCATGGTGAAAAGTCTTGAGCAACGCCGCCACAACTATTAACATACATGTGCAAAATTATAACACATCTCACAATACACTCTTGAAGGTACCGTTATCCTGGATCTTTTCTATCCTCCCTGAGACCAAGTGTGAACATTCCGAGGTCAGTTAGGATGGAAAAGCAGCCGATCTTTGCAGCACCTGGGAATTAACTCAACTGTGTGGTTTTCTTTTGTATTGTGTTTTACCTCAAGGATTTGGTAATGGCACTTTTGTATGTGGGCAGACTGGTGTAAGAGTTTTTGCAGAAGCATTTGGCAAAGTCAGAAAACGGTAAAAGCCTCTCTGTGTAAATCTGTAGAGGAAAATAAGAGAAGGTGGATCCAGTTAGTCCACTCAATACCATTTTCGAGGGGAGTGGGAGGATATAGATGAGAAAGTAATGTACAGTGCACTCCTGGAGTACATGCCGCTTCCAAACCACCTTGACCAGGCTCTATAAACACTGGGACGCTTTTTGACTTCCAGGGCACCACCAGGCCAGGGCTACCATTGGTACCACCTTCCCCCAGACCAGCTCCCCTAACAGAATCCTTCCCATCCCGGATGTGTCATAAAAGATATTTTTGAAAGTTTTTCCTCCACTTGGTACTGTGGGTTATAAATGTGCAAAAATAAAGCAGCCAAACATAGGCTTGAGAAAACATTGGCTGATTTGGTCTCCATTCAGGTATGTTCATTATGGTTCCAAGCTGATTGAATAAAAGCTAATAATATTTCCAGTTTGACACCGCGCTACAAATAATAAGACTTAATTGTGGGTTATTTGAAGATTTTGGGTGTGGGATGTGTTCAAATAGCATCCTAGTCAATTGTCGGGTAATGTTCCTAAATCTGTTGATGTTGCGGGGATTATGCCTCTAACATGTTTTAATGAAGACGTTGATTTTATAATGTACAATCTGATGAGTTAATGAGATGATTTACACTGCAAGTAAGAGTTGGGATCAAGACCACCTAAACCGAGACCAAGACAAGACGAGTGCATCGAGACCAACACAAGATCAAGACTCTGGGGCTGGACTGAGATAAGACAGAGACCAGACCAATGCAAATGTATCCCATAATGACAAATGAGTGGAACATGCAACGCCTAAGCAACATTAAACATGCTCATTCTATATTTCTCTCTTACCAATCTATAATGTAGAAATCGCTTAACTTTAAGCCGTTATCCCTTTGGTAACCATCTGGATACAGAATAAAATTATTTGATAAGCAATTTTTTTCTATATTTAAAATTTCTCATTGCCCTCTAACTTATCTAAAATTACATAATGGATAAAATATTTTCTGATCAATTGAAAATGAAGTTTACTAAAGTTTTGGGTAATTTTGAACTGATTTGGACTCATTTTGGCCTAGTAAAATGAGCTGCTTTTGGCCTTTCTGGAAGAGAACTAATGCTTTTACATGACTCATGCTCCATATTAGAGCTAGAGCTAACGTGATGTGTGTACATGGCTAATAATGTAATTCACGCTTTTTACGCACTATTTAGCTGTGCAATAGAATGCCCAAGGTTCAAAGTCGTGTGATTCTGATGGTATGTGTAGTGGTTTCTGTAAGTTAGGGATTCTGAATTATTAAACACTAATTAATAAACAGCGCAAAATGGCTGTGTTGGTCTCAAAGAGTTTTAATAGTAATATTCTTAGAGGTGTGATCTCGGCTGGTCTCCAAATAAAATTCCGACTCCTCTTTGTCCGAGTCCATATCAAGATGAAATACAAATATGGCAGAGTCCGAGACAAGACCAAGACTTTCAAAAACTTTTTCGAGACTGGTCTTGAGTACTACAACACTATTTCAAGTTTTACAGTAAAATAGAAGACCATTATTCCAGTCATAAAATACTGTTCTAATCTCATCTCTTCTTGTTCTTGTCAACCCAATCTCATGTATCGTCTCGCCTTCTGAGCTGAGTGTCTAATTATACCCTGAATATGTATGTATAAAACTTGATATAAAACTGATGCATAACTCTTAATGTACCGGGACTCAAGTACATCTGGCATCTTTTTGCAGTCAGGGGACTCGGTGTGGACGGGACGGCTACTTCATTTTTCATCTACAGCAACAAAACATCTGCTATTGAGACTCAAAAACCATAAAATGTACAGAAAAATTTAGTCTCTTGCATGAAATGACAATCGTATAATTTAAATCATTTCTTCATTTGTTTTTCAAAACCAAAAACTCTAAAAAAAAACATCTTTTGAAAATTCATTTGTAAAAGAGGAATGAAAACAAAACATTATGTTTTTAAGACAACTCTAGAGAAGACCACTACACACTGTATTGAGGACTAAGAGTGCCAAAATGAAATAAATACATCAATAATTAGTTAATTAAATGTCATTATTTATTTAAAATAAGAAATAAAAACGTGATTAATTAATTAAATGTTATATATCATCATTTATTTTAGGAATTGCCAATATCAGAATCATATCGGAATCTGCCGATAATTGCTTTATTTAGTCATCCGTATCGGATCGATACTTAGATTTGCCTGATATTTTCTGACGCATAATTGTACGTGGGGAAGGTAGCGCTTATGCCAGTCATGCCCAAAGTCCAAGGTAGGATTTTCTACAACCTGTGCCTTCTGTTTTAAAATGTATGATGTTATATTTGTGCCAAAATTCTGAGCATGCAGTGGAACATTCACAAAATCTGGTCTTCACACGCAGCTCCTCTGCATGCGTGAAACAACTAACAAATTGCATGTTTGGCTCACTTAGCAAATGTGAGTTCACACATGGGCCGTGTCCCCTAGTCAATGCATCACTGCACTCCATGCCAGCATGGCAGGTAAGGCGCCTTATTAGACTTTTCTGTGATAGTATGCATCCTGGTGAAATAGCCAGGGTTGTAGTTTAATGGCTCTCTACGCACTAGGTAGTGCACATGGAGTGTCAGAGGCACCTTATTTGACTTGGTACACTACATAGGGCGGAGTGCGACTCTTCAAAATGTTGTGCACTATGCTGAGACCAAGGTGCCCTGCCCCACTCTCTGCTTTCACGCTCAGCTTGACTTGGCGCTGTGTTAGAAATGTCAGAGCTATGGCATTATTTTTGTGGCAAAATTCTGAGCGTGCAGTGGAATGATGGCAAGCAAAAATATTTCCTGCTTTTTACTCTTGCAACTCAATGGGAAATCAGCATCGCCAACACCCTATATCACCTCTATTTGTTATATTTCTATAAATATATATATAGGTTTTGTTCCTCAAGAAGAAGAATGTCAAGTTTTCATGCTGAGCCTTATATATATATATATATATATATATATATATATATATATATATATATATATATATATACACACAAATAAAGGGAAATCTCAATCTATATATATACACACACACACACACACATATATATATATATATATATATATATATATATATATACATACATATATATATATATATATATATATATATATATATATATATATATATATATACACACATACATATATATATATATATATATATATATATATATATATAAAATAATATATCACACTCTTTTCATTTTGGTTTTAAGATGAAACACAAAATGAACAACGACACTGGAAGTTGAGTACACACACAGCAGACATGAAGGTTGTAGGGAGGGTTCAGAGGGGCGCACTGCTGCTGGCTGTGCTGCTATGATGTCATGCGTCATGCTTGAGGGTCCTACGTCGAGGTGGCATTGGAGAAGAGATTGTAACTAAACAGCTACATGCAGTGAAGGAGGCGAGCGAAACAAGAGCGGAGGGATGGAACGATGAAGAGAAAGAAGGACGAGAGAGGCGGTTCTATTGCTTTAGGAGGGAGGGTGACCACAAGACACGTTCACACACACATGCTGCTACCACATATTTGCAATCCAATGACAGGACAACAAGAAGACAGGGGTGTAAATCACACGTTACGTCACAATACTATATTCTATCGATTTATCGACGCTATGGTATCTTTGATCACTGAATCGATGTATCGTTACGCCCCTAGATTCTGCTCCAACTGCTTGTTGGATATCTTTGTCCAGATTTTTAATTCTGCTGTAGAGCACTCTGGACTGACTTTTATATGTATGAGAAGTGCTATATTGCTAATTGTTAACTCTATATAATTGTTATCCCTTTATTATGTTATTATTATTATCAACAATTTGACATCCAAGCTTGATGAGGGACAATTTTTTTCATTTTGGATCGATGCTGTGGGATTGTTGATTATCGAGCTCTATATACTATGCAGATTGATGTATGGTTACACGCCTACAGCACGACGTAAGAAACGCATTCACATTGAGTCCAGCAGGCCGTTTTTTGGGAGGTTTTCTGCTGAACGGGTCAGAGCATCCTTCCTCCACCTGGGGAGGTACGATCGCCTGGCCTCCTCATCCTCCCTTCTCCACATTTTTCTTTCTTCTCCTTCCTTTCCTCTTCGCTTTTTTGTCTTTTCGCCAGTTGTTGGGCCCAGGTGTACGGTAGAGCTGCCTGAAAGACAGTGCGCGGTTAGAGCCTGACGAACTGCTTTCCCAACCATAATCCCTAACCGAGTTCCCTGAGGGGACGAGTAAACACATATACACACAACACACACACACACACCCTCTCAGGCCACCTACCTCCCCGAGCAGCACCACCACCTTTCAGTTGCCTGAGACAAGTTTTGGTAAAACGTAAAGCTCGCTTGCAAGAAAGTCAGGGTTAAAAAAGTTCATTATTGTGAAGAGAAAAGAAAGTTAGTAGGAGAAGTGAAGAAGGAAAAGGTAAATTAAGTTTCATTAACATACGATATCATCCTGATTCAATGTCTGCCGTTAGTATAGTAATATCAAAGTACTAGTAGCATACTTGTAGTACTGTTTCAATATTTCCTGAGCGTAAATTGGCATAATTTTGTTTATACACAGTAAGGCCCTATCCACACGGCTGTTCGATTCTTTGATAAATTAATGAGCTCTGAACGCCCTATCTGTTTTTGTTACATTTTGTAGATGCGCTTGATTGACTTCAATATATATACTGTATATATTGGCACATGAAGGATCTGTGCTGCACAGCTGGTTTGGCGTAATGACGTCACATGGAATGAGAGTATATCTTGTATATTTAAAAAATAAATAAGATGTACATGCATATAAAGTTATGAGTATTGAAAAAGACTTATGAAGGACAGTCTTTGTGCTGCACAGTTAGTTTTACATCATCCACTGAAGCGCGCAATAGGAATCTTAAACTAACTTAACTGAATCATGGGATATATTCAGTCCTTCCTCTGGATTTCCACAGAAATTGACACATGGAAATTGTTGCCTCCAGTGTTTATTTGACGCCATCTGAACACGCAGCCGACCGAACACTGGTCACAAATGCCCGTGTGGACGCTCTGATTCACCCCAATGAACAGAAAAACGGTTTGCGTTCACCTGACGACACCAATGCCAGAAAATCGCCTGATTCTGACATCCGTGTGGACTTTCAGTGTCAATTTCAGCCGAAATCCTGACAAACGCAAAGAAAACGGCGCTACTGTGTTTACATGGCATTGGGTTGACGTTCTGGAGGACCGAATATGTCCCATGATTCCAAAAGTGTTGTGATAGGCGAATTGTGGAAGAAACTGTGTTTTGAAAAGTTGCGAGGAGATTAATTGAAAGTCGAGGCTCAGTTTTAATGAAGCACAGGGATCCATTTTTCATCAACTCAATGCAGAACTATCCAAAAAGACAAGCCACAGGTAAACACTATGGACAGCCTGATTACTGCCCCACAGGTAAACACACCAAACTACAAACTGGGCTGCAGGTTGGAGTTAAACAGCATCAGACCAGCGGAAATGTAACGCCTCACTGAAGTCAATCAAGCGTAGGACGTTCAAAGCGCATTCATTTACCCAAGATTCTAATGCTTGTGTGGATGGGGCCAAAGGCTTATTGTGTACTGTATATAAACTGTGAACTGTACTATAATGAAACTGTAAGTAGTAGATATATTTCAGAGTGTAAGTCACAAATTTCATGATGATACAATATTACATCGATTCAATATTTGTCAATATCAGCCTGATACGATTCAAGTACTATTTGATTTAATTCAGGAGCCAATATGACAAATAACAACGAAATATATACACATATATATATATATATATATATATATAAAAACCAGACATTTAAATAAAAATCTAAATGTCTTATTCACCAACAGTTCTTCAGAAGAAATTTGTTCTTATAACACACACTTTTTGTGTAAATTTTGGCATTCACTGTGATTTTGAGATTTGTTTCGTAGGTGTGAACATAATCTACAAATGCAGATTTTATCTGTAGATTGTTATTTAATGAATATTTGTATTTAATGAATATTTTATTGGATTTCCTTAAATTTTACAATATTGCGTAATTTGAAATTCCGTTCAATTTCTGGAAGCAGGATTATTCATCATAAGAACAAACTTGCGAACACGTCACGGGCAGTATTGGCAGCAACGTTTAAAAAATAACATATTTACAGTAGTAATGTAGTACTTTTTGCTGTAATGCAGTAGTTAGGCCTTAATAATGAATCTTCAGTAATATTACACTTATTACATATTTTAGTAACGCGTTACAACACACTTAACTCGAAATTTAGTGCTGTTTTATATTTATTAATAAAATCTCCAATACCACGAGACAGAGTAAAAGAGCTATTTCCTACATAGTGTATGTCTGCAGTCATAAAGTTGCAGGAGCAAGTCAAAGTTGTGGAATTTGCAATTTTGTCCCCCTTTATAATCATTCTTTAACAACAAATTACAAAACCACTTATTTTTATTATCTATTAATCATTTAGTTATTTTTGAAGGTAAATGTGAGGCATTTTTATCACACACCTTTCCGGCATCTTCTAAACGTAACAAGGAAGAGAGTTCGCTGACGTGTTGCTCAAAGTTTTGCAGGAAACAATGATTGGTCAAAAATTGTGGAAAAGTTGCAGTAATTGGTCAAAATTGCACTGTAGTAAGGAATTTGTAGGGATTGGCTGAATTTGCATTAATAGTTGTGATCGCAACATCACAAAATCCTGGAGGGTCTGGTTTAATGTCTGACTGGCATTTTTTTTCTTTTTAAATCACGGATTCGCTGATCATTGAATCAATGTATCGATGTATCACTGTATCGTTACACCCCGAAGGAGTTCTAGACGTACGAGCTTCAGCGTCGGATCTTAAACCCCGTTTGTTTTACCTCCTGATGTGTGGTCCAGACCACGTCGTCTTCGATAAAAACCATACTGCCATCTTTTACTTTCAAGCCGGTCTCTGCAGAAAGGGTAAGATTGAGTCATGCGGAGGAAAATCCCAATTTTTTAACTGTGAAGAAAGCAAAGATAAGAATCCCAGCTCTCCAGACAGAGCAATTAGTAGGAAGGCATTTAGTTTGTCACACACCTCTAATAAATATCGTCAATC
Source organism: Distichodus sexfasciatus (assembly GCA_032718565.1). Taxonomy (NCBI): domain Eukaryota; kingdom Metazoa; phylum Chordata; class Actinopteri; order Characiformes; family Distichodontidae; genus Distichodus; species Distichodus sexfasciatus. The sequence goes on from JAVGVS010000136.1 coordinate 719,614, forward strand.
TGTATTGGATTTGATCTTCCAGAATTCATTAATATAGCAGAGGTAAGAGAGGGACGGGATTAAGAAGCCTCGTCACCAGGACAAACTAAATGCAGTTTCCAAATTGTAATGTAATTTCGAGCAGTTACTTGCTCGTGAAAGAGCTTAAGTGCCCCGCTCACACCTCTCTTAAGGGTTATCTTCTGCAGTCGCACCGTGCATGGCCTCACTGTGTCTGAAAGGTCAACCATCTCTGGAAAACAACATATTGTTTCTATCAATCCAGGTGGCTTGTTTTATAGAAATATGAATGGATCTCTATTTGGATCTTTTTTTCTAAAGAACATGCCAACTATGTACACAGAGCTGCAGCTGCATGCAGCATTAATACTGTAAAATGCAGTAGAAAATTGGCTTAGTTTAAAGACTGACATTGTCGCTAGAGTAACAGTAACAAACATTATATGCTTCTGAATTATGTTTTGTTTGTTTATTAATTTTTAGGATTAAAACCAAAACTCAAAAATTCTTAATATGCTTTCCAAAACCAAAATGTAGAAAAATGATAAGCCTTTTTACAACTTCCTGCAGAAGTCTATAGAGGTCTTGTGTTTACATTATTTTCCAAAGGACATATTTTTTGGCAAGATCACAAGATAATTCATTCATTCATTCATTATCCAAACCGCTTAATCCCAACTGGGGTTGCGGGCGTACCGGAGCCTATCCTGGGAACTATGGACGCAAGGCAGGGACCAACCCTGGGCGAGCACCAACACACTTTGGGACACACACTCACACCTTACAGGGCCAATTTAGAGTCACCAATTATCCTATGCTGCATGCTTTTGGACTATGGGAGGAAACCCACACAAAAGGCCCTAAGGACGACCCGGGGATCAAACCCATGACCTTCTCGCTGTAAGGCGGCAGCGCTAACCACTGCGTCACCATGGCTACGTTCACACTGCCATGCTAAAGTGACTCAAATCGGATTTTTTTCCTTAATGTGACACAGATCTGATCTTTTCAGGGCTGTCTGGACATGCAAATCTGATCTTTTCAAATCGGATGTGTCACTTTCATATGTGGTACTAAATCCGATACGTATCCGATTCGCGGCCGTGCGACCTAAATGTGAACGCTCAGATCGGAATTCATGTGGCGTTTTGCTTATACGCATGCGCTGACATCATCAGCCTGCACTGGCAGCGCGGGAAGGTAAAAATAGAGGAGAGCTGCAATAACAGAAAAAGCTAGCCGCCTGACTTTTTCTTCTCCTTTTCGACCTGCTTATGTACAGCTGATTCACTGTTTGTCGTCCTCCAGAGCAAAGTGCGATACATGCGTGAGCTACTAACGCCTGCATTTTTAATGCCGTGAGTCGTCCCACAGATATGACGTTTTTTGTTGTTGGTGACGCAGTTTTCCCGTGTAAAAACGTATCAGTGTGCGCATGCGTGACGTTGCGGAGGACCGATGCGTTTACATTACAGTCAGATACAGGTCACTTGTAGTTATGAATGTGAACCGTCAGGATAGACAAATCCGATCTGAGCAAAAAATCGGAATTGAACGATGTGGCTGGCAGTGTGAACGTAGCCCATGACGCCCCCACAAGAAAATTAAGTTGTGATTTTGACAAAAGCTGTTTTGTTGAGATCACGAGTTACCTCGATGGCAAACATGCAAATATCTGAGCCTCCTTCTCAATTGACAGACACTGATATGATAATTGTCAAGCACCGATAGACACACTTTCGTTTCAACTTATGGCAGTCGATAATCAAAGTAAAACCGGACATTCAGCTGTGCTGATAATGATGTAGCGCCAAGCCATGACAACTTTCATTTTCTTTAAGATCACAAGAAAAATCAACTGTAATCTCGAAATAACAAAAATTGTTACTTTGAGATCATGCGAAAACTGAGGAGGGATGTACCGAATTTGATACGTGGATGGGATATGTGATGAACAAATGGCTTTTGTGTGTAATGGTCACTTATTTATTTAATGGAAAACCGATGTTTTTCATTTTTTCATTTCGGTGTTAGAAGCAAATATTGAAAAATGATGTGCTTTTTGGGTTTTGGTTTAGGTTTTTTCCCCTGCAGAAAAGCTTTAGAACCTCTACATAAATGTTGGAATGTTATTTTGGGAATAGCCAAACCAGAAACCTCCGAATGTGAAGCAGCCACAAACTAATAGTTTAATTAACTTCCCAGTTCTGCTGGAAATGAATCATTAGGCTATTTCAGTTAAAAGTATCATCTCTCTATCATGTCTGTAATGATCTATGTCTGCTCTAAAAGCTCTTAAAGTCATGCACTCACTCGACCCCTTCTTCCTGCGGCCGTTTCTGGCAGGTGACGGTTTCCCGCTGGAGGACGAGTCGTCATTGGTGGACTCCACTACTTTGTTGCCGTCTGATTCGCTGTCATTCAACCTGTCTTCATACTGGGCCAGGTCTCCGTTTTCCACAGCCTGCGTTAATGTTGTATTTATTAGAACACGTTGGATGCACATACAGGCGCAAATAAATCCATGGTTTGACCCGTATACTAGGGCTACAAATAATAACTTTGTTAATTAACTAATCATATCACACCTGTTTAAGACTGATTATTCACATTATTTATCATAACATTTGTTTATGTAACAATGAGATGATGTAAACAACTAAACTGATCAATAAATGAGTCAGTTATTTCAATAATCATTTAGAATCAATGGTATTTATTAGGGATGCGCGATGATATCGGAATCGGCCGATAATTGCTTTTCGGACCGATGCTTAGATTTGCCTGATATTTTCTGCCGAAATTTGATGACACATTTATTGTACATGGGAAAGGTAGTACTTGTGCCAGGCATGAGCAAAGTCCAAGGTGGGATTTTATACGGCCCGCGCCTTCTGTCTTACAATATACGGTGTTGTTTTGTGCCAAAATTCTGAGCACGCAGTGGAACGTTCACCAGCAAAATGTCTTTACACACGCATCTCTGCCTGCACACACGAAAAATTGTAAATAAATTGCGCGTTTGCCTCACTTAGCGAATGTTAGCTGACACATGGGCTGTGTCCCGAGCTGTGTACTACTGCACTTAATAGTATGGTAGGTAAGGCGCTCTTATCATACTTTCCTATGTGGTAGTATGCATCTCAGGAGATAGTCGGGTTGTAGCTTAACGGCTCTTTACGCATTAGGTAGTGCACGTGGAGTCACGTGCACCCTATTTGATTTGGTACACTACATATGGAGGGAAGTGACTTTCTTAAAATGTTGTGCACTACACTGGAAATGCGCCTCCCTCACTCACCTCTGCTTTCACGCTCGCTTGATTTGGTGCTGTGTAAGAAATGTCAGAACTATGGCATTATTTTTATGCCAAACTTCTGTCTGTAGTGGAACTTTGGTGAGCAAAAGATCTTGTCTTTACGCGCTCAACTCCGCCTTCCTCATTTATCAGCATCCCTAGTACTGATGAGTTGTTGCAGCCCTAATTTCAACCTAATTTTTTGTCCAACTCTCTACTCCACTTAACTTTTGTCGCAATATTTGTACATATTACGGAAAACCTCACCTAACTAAAACTGCACATTTTCTATATTTTATAGTTATTTATATAGGTATATTCTGTGTTTTCATTGTAAAAACTGGAGAGACTGAGTTAATCAAATGTCATCACTACTGATTAAGACTAATTTACTTTTTACTTATTGGTAATGAAGCCCCAGTAAGACTGGGTGAAACGACCTCAAATCGATATCACAATTAATGAATATTTTGTTTCAAAGTTTTCTGGGTTTGGTTACCTAAAAGAATTGGACTGTAAATATTCTCAACTATTAAAATGGGGATGTTTTTTGCTATTCACCATCACACAAGACAGTCACGTGACAAATCCTATCAGCAATGGCTTTCAACAAACATGGAAATAACCAACATGGTCAAGATTCTGCAGATTATGTTGGTTTTGATTAATTTTCGACTTAATGTTCAGTCCTAAGTGCCAGCAACACTTGCTTATGTGATGAAGTGCGCAGCATAATGAGGTAAACAACTAACTAATTATATCAACCATATCGATGAATCGTCACAGCTCCACCGTTTACATACCTGAGCAAAGATATTCTCTGCTTCAAGAGGCGGGCAGGGCAAAGCCAAAAGACTGAGGATCATCTTCCTGAAGACAGATGCTTGTCCCGAGGTCTTTAGGACGGAGCTCCAATGCTCCTCCAAGGAAGGGCAAGTCGGAGTACCTTCGTCGTCATGTCCGTTCACCATCTCCCCTTTACCATTTCTCTCCTCCACAAGCTGGTACTCCAGGAATTCATCTCGGAGCCTAGCAATCGCCTCTGGGTCGGAACACAGGCCAAACTGCGATCCTAGGTCTTCGACAGCCTTCCCGGTGATCTTTAGCCTTCCATCCGGACTGAGAATTTGGGACATGCCCCTCAGGATGGCGTCGCTTAAGGGGAGTCTGTCCGCCACGTGAACCGTAAGTGACTTGTAGAACGCCAAGCACTCTTCCTGGAATTCTGTCGTCCAGTTGCCCAAGTCTTCCTCCTTGTCACAAAGAAAGTCCTCCACCAGCGCCCCACCGAAACAGAGCTCAGACCTGGGCAGGTGCAGCTTTGGATTTTCGAGGACGGAGGGATCTCGCTCCTTCAAGAAACGAATAACGGTTTGAGGGCGTAGAAAACTGGAAGCGTAAGAGCGTAAAAGGCTGCTGGCTTCGCGGAGAATCTGCACCAAGTCGGTGCGGGCATAACCATCCTGGACTTCCAGGCGATCGTTGAAGGCTTTGAGTGGTGCAAGACCGTGATCCAGGAACATAAAAGAGACCTTGATTTTAGGATCCTCCAGCTGGGAGGAGAGGAGTTTAACCGTGGCATTGTTGTCACTGTGAGAAGAGAAGTACAAGGTCAAGTCCGTCCACATCCCCAGCACTCTGTGGACAAGGGCGCAAAATTTCTTACAGTTGCTGGAGAGGGAAGTGGTTGAGGTATTTAGGTGGCCAATGCCCGAAAACAGTTCTCTGAGATTATCGTTTTTAGCACAGCAGGTAGTGTAGTGTTCGTAAATGTTCACGATCAGCTCCTGAACCCGATTCGAAAAAGCTGTAACCCCAGAATGGCAGGCCAAATCTGCCAAGCTGTAAAGTCCACCGAGTGCCACTGCATCAAGGTTGAGCGCCTTCAACTTCAAGGCCACCGTTCCAGACATCTCATCTCGGTCGTCGACGTAAAAAGCTGCCATGTTGCCGGAAGGCAGCTCAAACTTTTTCAGGACATCCATCAAAGATGTGACAATGGCGTCATCAGTGTCGGGTCGCAGAAAAACATCAAGGATTCGGATGCGATGCTTGGCACCTTTTTCGTCAAAGTAACCAAGGAGTACCACGCAAGCAGTTTCACTCCCCTCGTTCCCTTGGCACCTGAGCGGCACCTGGCCATACAGGTAGACGCAGTACGGAATCTGTTTGGCGAGGGAAGAAATGTCTTTTGGGTATCGTAAGCCCAGAACATGCTTGGCTAAATTTTGGGAGACCTTGCTTGCCTGAGTTGGCAGACAGTGTGTTTGGATGAAGCGCAGCATAACCTCGGTACAGGTAAAGGAGACGTTTGCTTTGCTTCCCTTTGAAAAGGATGCTTTCATGGCGGCCGCCTTGTGCTTTCTGCTTTGGTGATGATGTTTTAAGTCAAATTTTCCATTGTGGAGGACACTGAGGTTTACGTCACAAACCGAACAGTAGGCGTACAAGTTGCCCTGTGTGCTGGGTCGGACCCACTTGAACTTTTCTTGCCACTCTGGGTTATATGTGCAGTTTATCTTCTCGTGGAATTCCACATCAGAGTCAGAATCGTCTTTAGATTTTTCTGAGTAAAAAAAGAGGATGAAATATTAGAATTCATTTGCATCACTGGACCTCTTTCACCCACCATTCTTAAGAGGAAATTTGTTCTTAAAACTGGTGGACCGATTATCGACCGATATTAAGTAATTACAAGGTGCGCTACTGTGGCTCCACTGCCGTCTCTTCTCTCTGTGCCGTTTGCTCTTGACTCACTGCTTCATTGCTTTATGTCCCACCCAGAACAGTCTCAGATTGGCTATATGTCACACGAGTAGTAGCCAATCAACACTGAACAGTCCCTCCAGGATTTCTGCAACAATCTTTTGTGAGATTATTGCAGCCTAAAATGTCTGATTTTACGACAGCTTTTCTTTAAAATTGTGATGAAAGTTGTGCTGTTTTAGGCGTTTCGTTGCAATGACGTTGTGGGAGCAAATCACTTACACACGAGCTCAGTGTGAAGCTTGAAGAAGGAGAAGAGGACAGAGAGATTTCTTTTTTTGCATATTGGTTCCAAATATCAGTTATTGGCCCTGTTATCTAGCAATAATCAGTATTGATATTGGCCGTGAAAAAAAAAAAATTGGTCGATCTCTACTTAAAAACCACTTATGCAGTTTTCACCAAGACTGTGCATCCACCAGTGCTTTCTTATTTCAGATTTTCTGTTAGATAAGAGACAGATAAGGACAGAATCTACAAATGGTGCATTGCACTCATATGCCATTTTTACATTTTTACAGTTTTAGCTAAATGCTAAACGCTGTTCAATGCTACATTTGTATATTGGGATGGTTGGGGAGTTCAGAACTGGCATTCGGAAGGTCGGAATGGTACCGTCCACAAGCACTGCTTCCCGGGTGCTGCCCAAAAAAGGCTGCCCACTGTTCCTTCACGGCTGGGTCAAATACAGAAGTCACCTTTAGTGTGCTGTGTCCACAATGACAAATAATCACTTACTTAAATTCACTTATTAAAATCTCTATGGGCGAGTTTCCCAGACAACGATTAAGCCTAAATTTAAACTATCCTTGAATTTCATTGGTGAATCTCCATTACATCTGCAATTTAGTCCAAGACTAGGCTTAATCCATGTTCAGGAAACCAGCCCTATATGTTTTAAGAACACATTTAAGGAAAGAATTTCAACAAAAATTTAATTTCATTTTCTGAACCACTTAATCCCTATCAGGGTCATAGGGATCAAACGTGGATCGAACCCAGCACTTTCTCCATGTGAGGCAGCAGCGTTAACCACCGGACCACTGCGCTACCCGTACATCAACAAAACATCAAAAAAAGCAAGCTCTCAAAAATCTACTTTGTGCGTTTCAATGTACAATAAGATACGTTCTTACCAGATGCACTCAATCTTCGCAGAGAAACTGAGTTTTGTGGAGACTGGGGAGCAGGAGATGCAAACGTGATTTCTTGACCGTTGCGTGCCTCCACAGGGTTATATGCTCGCTCGGTTGCGTTAGCTTCAAAGAACTTCTTGAACCACTTCAGAAATGTCAAATTTGGCCTGAATTTTCCAGAAACTAGCTCTTCCAGTGGTATAGACTACAAGTATAAAAGAAAACGGTTACAAAAAATAAATGAGGTCTCAAAAGAAACAGCTCTAGTGTAAATCTGTGGCACAATTACTGAACTAAAAATATGCAATTTGTTATGATAAAATGATAAGAAGAGAAAGTCTCACTTGTGTGATGCTCTTGGTGTTGAAGCTCTCCTGTAGAAGGCTGTAATTGTGGAGAAAATCTGCTTCATCTTGACACTGAAAGTTGACTTTGCTCATGTCGATGGAGTCGGGAAACAGAATGTCCATCAGCTGGCAGTAACACGCCCCTGCCAAAAAACACAGCTATGCTAGTTATGCGCCTTACTACTACTGGTGTAATTATATGCATCAATTATGAGGCTGTACCATTTAGCAGGCATGCGTAACCTCCCTGGTCTGAGGTGTCAGATCAGTACCTGAACATATCTGTTGCACCTGAGTGAACTTGGTTTGCAGGGTCTTGTTAAGCCAGGACAGAAGTTCCAAACGGCTACTCTTGTCATCAGGATCCAAACTTACATTTGTAGCCATTTTCCTACAAGAAAGGAGTTAAATGTATTGAAATGCCATATGCATTTCAACAATCATATGTTAGAAAAATAAAATTAACTGTTGTTTCATTGTAATTACTGAATAGAGAAAAACATTACGAAACATACAGTGAGTGAGTGATTATTTGTCATTGTGAACACACCACACAGTGCACCACAAGAAAATGTGACCTCTGCATTTGACCCATCCGTGAAGGAGCAGTGGGCAGCTGACAAGGGTAGCCCCTGGGGAGCAGTGCTTGGTGACAGTACCTTGTTTAAAAGTACCTCGGTAGATAACTTTACCGGTCTTGGATTCTAACCTGCAATCTTCTGATCACTGGGCCTACCGTTACTCCACCAACTGCAACAGTAACAGTTGGTGGGATTTGTGCTTTTTATGTCTTAAAATCAAAGACTTTTTAGACATTTTAGCACACATCTGCATGCATTGCAAGACCTTACAATATATGAAGTGAAAATTTAAGTGCAAGTTTACCCCCCACACAAAATCCACACTGTAAAACCTAATAGCATATCTTTTTCTACCTCTAGTTTAGGATTTATATTTACACTACTGGTCAAAAATTTGGACACACCTTCCCATTCAATGTTTTTTCTTTATTTTCATTACTATTTACATTGTAGATTCTCACTAAAGGCATCAAAACTATGAATGAACTGTGCAAGGGCTATCTGACCCAGAAGGAGAGTGATGGAGTGCTGCGCCAGATGGCCTGGCCTCCACAGTCACCTGACCAAACCCAATCGAGATGAGATGGACCGCAGAGTGAAGGCAAAAGGGCCAACAAGTGCTCGGCATCTCTGGGAACTCCTTCAAGACTGTTGGAAAACCATTTCAGGTCAGACTACCTCATGAAGCTCATCGAGAGAATGCCAAGAGTGTGCAAAGCAGTGATCAAAGCAATGGGTGGTTATTTTCAAGAATCTAAGATATAAAACATGTTTTGGGTTATTTCACACTTGTTGTTTACTACATAATTCCATATGTGTTCATTCATAGTGCCTTCAGTGAGAATCTACAATGTAAATGGTCATGATAATAAAGAATAAAACATTGAATGGGAAAGTGTTTCCAAACTTTTGACTGGTAGTGTGTATAAGCATATGCTATATGCCTTATTTGTTCTTTGTACTGTAAAACCCATGTCTTTTCGTCTCTCTCTATACTTGTATACAGCAGAGATGACAAAGTTTACTTTGACTTTATTGACTTTGAATTTTGTTTTTAATTTTTTTATTTGCACTACATATATGTTACAATGTGGACCCTGGGCTGCACCATTTCATCTCACCGGATATTCATATATGGTTGAGATGGCAATAAAGTTCACTTTGACTTATTTAAATGTATAAATTAATGATAATAAATTAATATTAATTAAATTAAATAATTTAAGCCAATCGGATTCCACATACAATGGGTTGAATTAACTCGAATTTCTCAATACATTGTGGACTTTTGTGCATTTAAAACATTTAGTTTATTTATTTTTTTTATTGATATTTTTGGTGCAAATGATCTCGAACACAACGTATAATGAAATCTTCGCGTAAAACAGCCCACTGGCTTCCTGCGTCCTCCTCCGTCAGTTCCGACACGTTGTGCTCCGGGATTTTATTCTCCGCCCTCTCGACGTATAGAGAAGTAAAACGTGAATCTCGCGGGTTGCTTTTTGCCGCGAAGATTTCACGCTTTCACAGCAAGTTTCGCTTTCACAGTTCCAGACCATGTCCTTATTTTTTTGTTTCTAGACAAATCACCTCTGTCCAGACCTTACAAATGAACCACTAGCAAAATGTGCATAAAGAAACTGAACCTGCTGGTGATAAAATGATACTAAACCAACCCCGGCTTTTTTGCAACACGCTCCCAGCACATGTTTTTCAGGTTAAACTTGTTCAGATATAAAAGTGAAGTTGTACGAGTTTGTGGAACAGCGTTGTGTAAAGAACATGAAGTCGTTTTGTTTGCCTTTGTTTTGTTTGCATATACAGAAAAAGAAGATTAGCGCGGCGACGCTTTGTTAAGCAAAGTTGCATATATGGCGATATTGTGACCATTTTTGAAACATTTACCTAAGCCTTTACTGCGAAAGTTTAACTTTGTATAACAACAATTTTACTCCCGATAGTATGTTGCAGTTTTCAAGACGCCTTGATTGTCTTTGTGTCAGTATAGTCTGCCTCTTTGTGCTTTTGATGAACGGCAGTGAAGATTTAATCCCAGTATTAAAATCCAGCCCAATATATACCTCGGTCATGCAGACAATGAGATCAATGCGTCGCGATAATAAAAGTAAGCAGAAAAACTGTAAATGCAGATTGGTGTTAAAATGGACTCGAACCTACCTCCTCCGTTCCTCTCTTTCTCTTGAGAGCCCCGTCCTGCCCGCAGTCTACAGAACTGCCCCGTCGCCAAGCCGCGGATTTGCACCCCCCAACATGACGTCGCCACAATTTATTCATTTTGCTCAATCTGATTGGGTCCGAAAATCCAAGAGGCGGTCCTATTTTACAAGCAATGTGCAATACGTTAGTTTATGCTTTACCGAGTTGAGTACATATTATTATCGTGTGTATTGATAAATACGATACAAATGTTTAAGCTTCTTTTATATAAAGTACAGGCTGTTTTCATTAAATTCAAATATATTCGCAATTAGAGTCGCAAACGTAGGCAGGCTCAACCAGGGTATTGACAGTAAACATACAGTAGAAAGGATGTCAAACCTGTTCTGCAAACCTGATACCTAATATGATAAATATCTAGCCCGCACAATGTAAATTTAAAAAAAAAAGTGCGTTAATATAGCGTTGTTAATCTATTTAAATCTGATTTGGTGACTTTGACTTCGACAAGTTTCTGACGATATAAACGACTAAAAAAAAAGGTCCTAAAAGTTAAGTAGGTTCTGATATCAATTCCCAAGCTGCAAATGTAACTGTTTATAAATGTCACTTTTGGGGGACAGGTCGGATATCAGTAAAATTCTAAGAAGAAAAGTACACGGGCAGAAAATTACGTGTATGTGTCCAATTTAGCAGATCGATCTTTTTGATATATTTTAATGCCATATTTAAAACAGGGGTTTTCTCATGGTTCTTTTTGCATTTCACTGACACTAAAGCAAGAAAAAAAACCCGAAAAGGTTTGGTCGCATTTTTAATCTCATGTTTCAAAGGTTTCCATCTGGAAAGTGAAAAGGGAAGGGTGGTAGATACTACTGTATATGTCAAGATATAATCTGGGCACAATCCATATCGACTAAACGCCATTAAACAAGGCTTCCATTGTTGTTTGCTCGTTTGCGGAGGTTGTGTGTTCGAAATGGCGCTGAGGCGCGGTCCCTGAAAATGGTCGACCGCCCGTTTTTCCAGCTCGACGCCGAACTAAAATGGAGGTCATCTTTAGACGAAGGAACAATATTTGAATGGAGAACTACAAAATAAAGGTTCTTGTACATCATGACTGTCGCCAGTGACTTTCCTCATATATTTTGGGGGGACTGCGACCTCCATTTTATGTCGATGTAGGTTCTCATCTTGAGGGCTTGAATCGAAGTCCACTGTATTTATTTTCGATATTTCTAAAATGTTTCACCTCTCACCCGAAAGCCTTCTTCAAGAAATTGAAAAGAAGTCCGTTTGCGTACGATTTAAGACCCTAAGATTTATCATGTTCTGGACGGCTGAGAACCTACACCGACATAAAATGGAGGTCGCAATCCCCCAAAACACGTTGAGCACACACACTAGCGACTCGACGAGATCTGAATTTCTTCATATTTCTGTGGTGCTTTAGCTTTTTTTTCAGCTTGAATTAATGGTCACCGGTGATGAAAAGAGAAAAAATGCGAGATGTCCTGATATCCTTAATAGCATCATCATAAAATATATTTACAATATAGAATGTATTTCTTTAATGCATGAATTTTAATTCACATATTCGAAATAGTTTTTATCCTGGCATCTGATTTGACCTTACAATACAGACTGCATTATAAGGAGAAGATAAATGGAAAGAGAAGTATGATGTGTGAGCACATAAGGTACATGTAGAAGAATGAATCACATGTTTCCATAGAAGTACGCGATTGATAGAGTGATTGCAGTTAGATGAGAGCTGGTTTTGCCAGCCCAGGAAGGCAGTGCAATTCTGAATTGGAATGTGAGGTGGCACACAAAGCCTTAGAGGTCTTAAAAATGGGATGTTTTACACCCCCACAACCCAAAGTAGTTGATCCAATCAACCACACCCTCCTGTATACTCTAACAATGGAAGTGAGAAAGGGGTCCTCAGTATGTACCTCAGTTAGAAACTAAAACTTGGCGGGAACACTAAGGGAAAGCTAATAGAAAGAATCTAAGTTTAGGAGACTACGGTTAGGACAAGGAAAATAATGTGAGGTGTTATCCAAAATGACTACTTTCTTTCTGAGTATGGCTCTTTGTGGCTTGATGAATGACCATTTACACATTTGGTTAAATGCAAAACAGCTCCCTATTTGGTTTCACACCCTAGCGTGTGAAACCTTTGTTTCTCCACCATGATATATACAGAATCCTACATTCTTAGAACAAATGTGTAGAAAATTTAAACTAAAAATGTGTAGCACTTTAGTTTACACATTTTGTGTTAATGTCTAATAAAACTGTATTGAAAAGAGACAGATATTTTGCACATAGTTATATATTAGTATAGTTAAAATGTACACAACATGCATTTATTCACAGCATTCAACACAATATGTGTACCCAAGAACAACACTTGTTAATATTATATATGTTTACACATCTTTGTGTTACCTTTCTTGATATTTCACTGTGTCAAATGTGTGTAATACAAAAATTAACACAAGAAACATTGTCTCAAAACTCATGCCCCGAATGTGTAAGAATTTGATACAGTTTGTGTCCATTTTAACACATCTTTTTTAAGAGTGTACATAGTAACTAGATGGGTGTTCATGACTAAATTGTGTTATAGCTCCGTGCATAAAACATTTTAAGTGATAAAAGGGTAAAAAAATGTTCAAACGTATACATTATAAGGCATTATATCTTATAAGGTATTATAAGATATTTCTGCTGATTATAGTTGAGCTAGCAGCTAAACTTTGATCTTCACGTCAAGCTAACCATCACTAATAATCACACATTTCTCCTTTATGGCAGCACTCCCTTGTGGTCAAAATAGGAAATGACCGCCTTAATTGTAGCGCTCCCTTGTAGTCAAAATATTTGTCACCCTAATTTGTAGTGCCCACTTCTGGCCAAAATAGGGAATGACAGTCTTTTTAGTGGCGCCCCCATGTGGCCAAAATAGAGAACGACAGACTTAATAGTACCACCCCCCTTGTGGCCAAGATAGGGCATGACAGTCTTAATACTTACGCCTCCCCCTTGCTGCCAAAATAGGAAATGACAAGCTTAATGATGAGAACTCAACTGTGAGTAAAATAAAATAATGCAGTTTATTTGAGTTCATCCATGGGGCGTGAGGTTTTCTATTCTTCTTGTGTTACTGTTAAGTGTTGCCGTGTGGAAAGGAAAGGCCTGTTTGCTTCTTCCTGCTTTCTCCCTCCCTCCCTCCCTGGAATATGTAACCGAAGATAACGGCTCGACAACCACAAAACCCAGCGCTTCCCCCTCAGTACACTCCCCAAAGCCTTTACAGCTCTAATCGTCTGGGCTCTCCTGTTGGGACTGAGTCCGTTTCCACATTTTTGTGGCGAGGAGGTTCCTGTATATCTTAAAAAGGCTGTCAAAACCTGAATCTAAAGAACATTGTCCTACTGATACATTTTACTACACTGTAAAATGTATTTTGATCAATAAGTCATTTAAACGTACGCTTTTCATTTACCTCATAAACTTCCTTTTGATTTTGAAGTTCAGTGTAAAATTCATTTATGTATAAATGCAGTTTATTTTTCTTAATTTCAAGCAGTTTGTCAGAAGTTGTGGAACTATCTGTTCTGTTAATTTATTGTTATATAAGGTTACACATTTTGTGGATGTGCATGCATTGTAAAAAATACAGAATGTCAATTTAAAGCAAGAGCAAAGAGATAGGACAATAGGGTCACGAGGGGGTCTGTTTTACGAGTCAAAGGCCACTCCGAGGGTGAACCTCAGAGACCAAAAACAACGGAGAAGAGACAGGTTTCACTTCTTATTAGTTACGCTCTGAGAAACATTTTCTGACAATTTGGTATCAATCTGAACTGGTTCAACTGTGAGCCATGAAGTCTTCACACAAAGCTCTGGTTCAACCAAATTACACGTTACACATGTTTACTCATTAAACTAACTTTCCTTTGCAGAGGAAACATAATGTGAATGGTTGGTATAAGACCAAGTACTATATACTGTATATATATATATATGTATATGTATATATATATATATATATACACACTATATATATATATATATATATATATATATATATATATATAGTTTCATTGGCTATCTTGGAAATTCATGATAGTCAATTATTTATTTTTATGGGCCACTTTGTTTTTGGGGGAGGGAAGTTATAGCAGTTGTTATTATATTGTGTCTTTTTTAGTAGTAAAGAAAAAAATTAGCTAAAAAAGGACAAAAACGCTATGATGACGTGTTTTGGGGGAAATAAGAAAGTGAAAGTGAGTTATTATTTATCATTGCGAACACAGTATACCACAGCTAAATGTGAGCTCTGCATTAGACCCATCCGTGAAGAAGCAGAGGGCAGCTGACATGGGCAGCACCTTGGGAGCAGCGCTCATGAGTACCTCAATGGCACCTTTACTATTCCGGGATTCAAACCGGCAACCTTCTGATCACGCATTAGACCCATCCGTGAAGAAGCAGAGGGCAGCTGACATGGGCAGTTCATGAGCAGTGCTCATGAGTGCCTCAATGGCACCTTTACTATTTTGGGATTCAAACCGCAACCTTCTGATCACGGGGCAAACTCCTTAACCGTTAAACGACCAACTGTCCCTGATGACATACAAAATCGTGAAGCACTCCTTATTGGGACAGTTGATAGTGTAACAGTTAGGGAGTTGGCCCAGTGATCAGAAAGTCATTGGTTAAAGTCCCAGGCTAGTAAAAGGACTATTGAGGTACTCATGAGCAAGGTACCACCCACAAGCGCTGGTCTCCGGGTGCTGCAAAAGCCCACTGCTACTTCACGGATTGCTCAAATTCAGAAGTTACATGTCGCTGCTCAAAATGATAATATTTGATGACATCTTATAAATTTATGAGTATATGAAAAAGCTTTAGGTTAAGAGATACAGCGATTTTAATTTGCTGGTAATTGCTGGTTCAATGCAGGACAAAGATGGTCAAGAGTTTAGAAGTTAAGGATAATTTTGGTGCTTTGGCAGCTTTACCATCTTAAACTCATCTGAGGCAAGTAGATCTTGAGTCTAGTTTTGTTCTTTAACATTAATGTTACATTACATTTTCTCCTCTTGTAAATGCTCTGTTCAATGTTGGTTGATTTTTGTCATATGTTGTAGATTGTGTACACACTGAGTGTGTGTGTGTGTGTGTGTGTGTGTGTGTGTGTGTGAGAGTGTGTCATGTGGTTTAAACCCGGTGTTAAGTGGGTTGTGTGTTAACAGAGGAGGGTGCAATTCAGGGTCAGTAGGGTGACACACACACTTCAGCTTTGTGTGGAGTCTTTGTGTTTCCTCTCCAGAGGGGCCCGAAAGGTAGGAGTGTAAGTGGAGGAACACAGGGCAACATTTCATTCACACATACGGCAGGTTAGATAAGCAACACATGAAAAACACTTCCATTTTATGAGATGTTTGAATAAGAAGGCATTCTAATATATATATACTGTATATAATCTGACCTGCACTGCAAGAGTTTAAGTGACAAGAAATGTTTTTTAAATTGTATACTACTACTACTACTACTACTACTACTACTACTAATAATAATAATAATAATAATAATAATAATACTTTTATTTATATAGAACCTTTCATGCAAAGAAATCCAGCCCAAAGTGTTTCACATCACAAATGAAAAGCAAGAAAAAAAGCAAAAAAAAAAAAGTAATTAAATGGTTGAAAGAAACATTAAAAAACTGTTATTAAAAGAGGGAATTGTAAATATAGGAAATTAATAATACAAAATTATTAAATCCATCTACATAAAGAAATATAAATATCAAATATATAGGCTATAAAAATAGATATCTAGATATAAAATACATTTAAACTACTACTATTACTACTATTGTTATTATTATTATTATTACTACTACTACTACTATTATTATTATTATTAGTAGTAGTAGTAGTAGTAGTAGTAGTAGTTCATTGCAAGTGTTTGAAGATGTTTTTTATTCCCCCAAAAGTATTGTTTGGTACTCAAGAGTGGAATATCACTTAGTATCATTATTATTATTATTTATTCTTTTTCGATAATTATTTTCAACAATTATATTCTTGATGACCTGCAAAGAAGTATATATTTCATTTAGCATTTTTAGCTAAACTGTATTTTTAAAATATATACTTTTAAAGTTCTCCCTCTATCCTCTGTCAAATCATTTTTAAAAAATATTAAATGTTCTTTAAGAAAACTATTCGAAAAGCACATTATAAATCAGAATTTACACCATTTCCCTGAAGACAGTATTTGAAGCAAGAAGTTTATCCCATTCATATCTAGAACTGGTGATGTGACTTTTAGCACACAGCAGGTAATGAGCAGATTTAATAATCCTGTCAGCTTTCTTCATTGTGATCAATAAACAATGACTAATATGTGTGAAAGTCTGTGGAATTAACTGAAGATAAATATCTTTATATTCGTGAAGATCAACACGTCATAATTGTATTTATCAGAATAATATATATATATATATGTATATATATATGTGATCAGAAAGTCGCAGGTTCGAATCCAGGGCTGGTAGAGTTACTACTGAGGTACTCATGAGCAAGGTACTGTCCCCACTCCCTGCTCCCTGGGCGCTTGGTAGCCGCTCACTGCTCTCTCACGAATGGGTTAAATGAAGAGGCCAAATTTCGTTGTGGTGCGCTGTGTGCTGTGGTGTGTTCACAATGTCAAATAATCAAAGGGAAAGTTCTCGCGTTTCATATAGTTTGTGGTAAATGCTGACGCCTACCGGCCATAAGCTTTCAACACAACACTAATTAAATTTCTTTCTCATTTGATTGCTAATGATTATAACAATAAATTACCAGTTAAATCAGACAACTGACACCTAATCGATATTAAATCCTCACCTAATCAATATTTAAAAGCTCCCTGGGTCTTTTTATTGATTTCTTTGGTGTCCTCATTTCTCTCTTTTGTTGATCAACAAGAAGAACTTTAATAAGAACTGTGGCAAGATTCAAGAATCTGTTCTTAGCAAATACAGTTAGTTATACAATTACAACATGTAGTCTGATTATATTTAATAAATTAATTTCACTGTGTATAAGTCAACAAAGTATAATGCTACACTTCATCAAGCTTATTATTACATATATATTATTATTATTATTATTAGTAGTGTAGTAGTAGTAGTAGTAGTAGTAGTAGTAGTATTAAAAATCATCTACATAAATAAATGTTTAAAACAGATATGCAAATAAAAATGCAAAATACTACTACTACAACTACTATTGATATTAATATTAATAATAATAATATTAATATTAATAATAATAATATTAATTATATTATTATTATTATTATTATTATTATTATTATTATTATTATTATTATTATTATTATTATTACTGAGTATTATTAATATTATCATTCACTTTCTCCTTGATTATAATAAACTAGTAAACAAGATACAAGTACAACATGTAGGGAAGTGTGCCCTGAACCTTCCTAAGACTGTACAAATTAAAAATATTAATTAGAAATCAACAACAGTAAATGTACATCTGCATAATATGTTCTGTCTCTATATATAATATGTTTTTCCAAATAAATAATTATGACAATTCCAAAGCATTTGTAATTGTAGCAATTTTTCAGGAGAAGTGGTATAAAATCAGGGGTGCCAATATTTTTGGCCATGACTATATATACTTTTGTGGTAGAATGGTCTTAAGTCTTAAATTACTTAATTCAGGAGTCACTCACCGTCCCCCTAATACACACACACACACACACACACACACACACACACACACACACACACACACACACAGCTATGGTCCTGGCCTTGAGTTACCATAGCAACCTTGTGCTCCAACATGAAACTTCCCCTGAGTACACATGCATAGCTACAAACAGTCACACAATCACACAAAACACACACATCACATCACACTACACATTAGGAATGGTTGGTAGTGTTATGGTCATGGATTTGGCCTTGTGATCAGAGGGTTGCTGGTTTAAGTCCCGGACTGGTAGAGGTACCACTGAGGTACTCATGAGCAATTTATCATCCCCAAGCACTTCTCTCTGGGCGATGCCAAAAAGATGCCCAATGTATGCTATACTTTTCATTAATCAGCTGAAAATGTTGGTTATCAGTCTCCTTGATTAGTTATAATCAATATCGTGCCTAAAACATATCACTCGACCCATACTACCATATCACTAGACCCATACTACCAATACAGTAGCATTATTATTTACAACCCCAAATCAGAAAAAGTTGGGACGGTATGTTAAATTAAAATCAAACTGAAAACAGTGCTTTGTTAAATTATCTTTGAACTGTATTACTGAAAAACAATACAACAGCACATTATTTATCGTGTTCCTTATGAATTTTATTGTTTTTTCAAATAAACACGATCCAATTTTGGTTCTTGCAACACATTTCAAAAGTTGAATAGTAAAGATGCACTAATTTTGTAATGTTGCTATTCCTTTTCACAACACTTAAAAGACGTTTAGGGACTGAAGACACCAAGTGATGAAGTGTTTCAGGTGTAATTTTGTGCCATTCTTCCTGCAAACAAGTCTTAAGGTGGGCAACAGTACGGGGTCTTCGTTGTTGTATTTGCATCAAAAATGCGCCACACATTCTCTATTGAGACAGATCGACTGCAGACAGTGTGCTACTCAAGTACCTGCATCTCTTCTTTCCAAGAAAACAGGACTTGTAATGTGTGCAGAATGTGGTTTTTGCATTGTCTTGTTGAAATATGCATGGGCGTCCTGGAAAAGATGTCTTCTTGAAGGCAGCATATTGTGCCCAAAATTTATGTACTTTTCAGCATTAATGCTGCCATCACAGAAGTGCAAGTTATCTTTGCTAAGGCACTGACACAACCCTGTCACCATGACAGACCCTGGCTTTTGGACTTGTTGCTGTTAACAGTCTGATGATCCTTTTCTTCTTGGTCCGAGCACACGGGCGTCCATTTTCTCCCAAAAATATTGATTCATCTGACTTCAATGCATCGCTTTCCACTGTGTGATGGTCCATCCCAGATGCCTCCGAGCCCAGAGAAGTCGATGGTGCTTCTGGACACTGTTAACATAGGGCTTCCTTTTGGCACAGTACAGTTTTAACTGGCATTTGTGGATGTAACTACGTATTGTGGTACTTGACAAAGGTTTGCCAAAGTAGTCCTGAGCCCATGTGGTGATATCGCTTATAGATGAATGACGATTCTTGATGCAGTGCCGCCTGAGGGATCAGAGATCACGGTTGTTCAGCTTAGGCTTACGCCCTTGTCCTTTACGCACTGAAATTCCTCCAGATTTCTTGAATCTTTTAATTATGTTATGCACTATTGAAGGTGAAATATCCAAATCTCTTCCTATCTGTCTTTGAGGAACATTGTTTTAAACATTTCAGTAATTTTCAATGCATTTGCTGGCAAACTTACTATCTTGGCCCATTCTTTTGCTCCTAAAGGACTAGCCCTTTCTGGATGCTGCTTTTGTACCAAATCATAAATTACAATCACCTGTTGACATCACCTGCCTCAAATCACATCATTATTTAACTAATTTACCTCATTACTAGCCCTAAATTGCTCCTGTCTCAACCTTTGTTGGAATGTGTTGCAGGTCTGAATGACAGAAAGGATGTATTTACAAATGAAACAGTTGACCAGATAAATATATATTTGGATGAAATAAAGCAATGAAATCATTACTTTTTTTTTATTTCCATGCTTCATACTAACCCAACTTTTTCTGATTTGGGTTTGTACAAAAATATAGATTTTGAAAGAGTTTTTTCAGTGTATCTCTTTCCTACTTTACTCAAAGCATCAGAAATTTCCACTCATGACCTAAACGCTGTATTGTGAGTTTAATTAAAGTGATTCTCGTGCTACTAAAGTCTTAATCAAAGCATAATTCTGTACATTTATATCTATATATCTAGCCAGGCCGTTTCCTAGACAACAAGGCTACAGATGCACGTAGATAATGAAGTTCAGTTTAAAGCCTGGTTAAAGGTAAAAGCTACGAGATAAACCTGAGTGACGTGAGGCTGAATGAAGTGAGGCTTAAATCAGAACAGAAGTTAAAATATGAAATGTGTTTCTCTACTCTGTGATGGTTCAGTTTTAATGTATTGAACAGGTGAGGTGAATGCAGTAAGGTCCACACTGCTTTGAATAGTTTTGTTCTTCCTGATTTAATGAATATTTGATTTCAGACTCTGTGTAATGTTAGTTAGCATGACGAAATAAGGGAAAGCACAGGTGCTGCTCATGATCCTGGTTTTATTCAAAATAAACAGAAGCCACGAGGCCCAACAAACTCACATACTCCTCTTTACTGAAACAAATAATACAGCACATACTAAAGCAAGGTAACGATAATGGTGGACTGACAAAAAGACACAGAACAAAAGACATACTATAATTAACCAGATCTAAACAAGGAACAGAATAACCAACCAATCAGCAAACTGAATTTAACTGAAACCAGGTGTAGTAAATCAGGTGAAGCAAAACCCAGCAAATAATGGCTAATCAAAATATGATATTACTCACAATAAAACAGTATTATTAAATAACATAATAAAAACCTTTACTACATCAATTTACTGCATTCACTGCTTCTTATCATGATATAAATACTTATTTCCCAGTGTTTTACTCTTCCACATTTTAGTTTTAATTGTTCATTTAGTAAAAGGTACTATGCCCAAGCACTGCTCCCCAGGGCGCTGCAAAAAATCTGAGTGCACGTTTAGTTGTGGTGCACTGTGTGTTGTGCTGTGTTCATTACATCTTGTTACATCTGGTAAGACAGTTGTGTAGCTGATGAAGTCATGAAGAATTTAAATATGAAAAGTGGAGGTGTGGATGAGGAGGGGTATAAATAGAGTAGATTAATTGTAAGTTTTGATGAGAGTCAATTTGTTAGTTAAGGCAGCGTGACTATCAGGGTGACCAGTGGCAGTGCTGTTGCTATGGTTTCTGTTAGCTGTGTAGCTTGTAGGCAGCAACCTGGAGCTGAACGTATTAACAAAAAAAATCAGGTATCAATTACAACTCATTTCTACAGAAGGACATTACATCTACTGAAGAAAACAATGAGAGACCTTATCTCATAATTATGACACAATCACAAGATCACAATCATAATTAATGTTGGTGGATAAGTTGCAACTATGATTAACATAGTTAACTTCTACAATTATAATGTGTTTGTAACAAAATGTGACCAAGAATGTAGACACTTTATTTGGTAATTATGACAATTTTTTTTTTGCAATTTTGTTTTATTAAGGAGAAACAAAACACGGCACAATGGCCAAATACAAACAGAAACTCTTCTAGAGGTATTAAACAAACAGGTAACACGCCAGACTGGGGTTAGGGATGATGGTGAACAAAGGACTGAACAAAGGCGGGGGAATAAATTAGAGGTAGAACCAATCAGAAATGGGAAAACCAATCAAACTAAACAAAGACTAACTGAATAAACAAGGAAGCAAATCAGAAGGCAAGGGACTAAAATATCTGAACCAATAGATGAACCGGGGCTAGGTAACTGGGGGCAAGAAACTAAGCAAGAATAGGTGAAACTGATTATGAGGGGAACTACTCATTCATTCATTAATTCATTCATTATCCGAACTGCTTAATCCCAACTGGGGCTACCAGAGACTGTCCCGGAAACTTACAGGCACAAGGTTATGGGGACAGCCCCAAATAGTGCCACAGACACCGCAGGGCACAATATTGACTCACAAAGTCCCGACCATACCCCCCACCCTCTTGCCTCTGTCTGTTCTCGTTCTCAGCTTCCCTTTTTGTCAGAGTATCTCTGCCTCTCTTTCTTTTTTTCTCTTACGTCCGCGCTCTTTAGTGCACCGGCACAGACAGTTCCTTTCCATCCACTCGAGTTTTGGAGCGTTTATTCATCATGCTGTCACTCTCTCTGCCCCTATTCCTCTCTAAAATTCTATAAGGGCAAAACCATAAAAAAAATCTTCCTATTCTTTACCCTTGGCTTTCTCCCATTTTGTCAGGCTAGCTCATGTCACCCACTTTTGAATGTTCTGAGATCGGTGAAGAAGTGTGATCTTTGTCTTCACTCTATTCTGCATTTCTGTCAGCCTGAATAGAGACGACTGGTTCTAAAAGTGCACATTGATTCTGAGGAAAGCCTTGCCCTGTTCGGGGTGGGCAATATGACCTCAAATCAATATCAATTGCACATTTTACCTTGATTACAATTAACATTTTTTACTGACAAGATTTCAACTATGAATATGCTCAACTATTAAAGCTGGAAGAAAGAATTCATATCTTATCTCTCTGGTTTTAAATCCTAACAGAATATTTTTTAAAAAGCATTAGCAGATTAAAAAAAATAAAATAAAATAAAATAAACTCAGGCAAAACTATGCTAATTAGAGGTTCTGAATGTCTTTTGTTATTATAGATTTTTAATTAATTTCCACTTAAATTCACTTAAGAAAGTAGGAAAATGGAAGTCACGCTGGCTAAGCTGGTAGCGTAACACTTAGAGAGCACGTCCTGTGATTGAAAGCTCACTGGTTTGAATCCCGGGCCTATAAAGATACCATTGAGGTACTCATGAGCAGTATTTTATAGTAAGGTTTATAATAACAAATTAGCCTCTGCTAAATGCCCTACATCTAAATGACAAAATTTGACAACAATTTTGAAGCTAATTAGATTTTTGCTATTATAAGTTACAAAGAATTCTCAAAATGCCAGGCACAATCACAAATAGACAACGCCACTAATCAATCACCTCATCAATGACCTCGCCCTCCAGACAATTCTGCGGAAATGTTGGGGGTTTCATCATATTTTTGGTTAAAGGTTAATAATAATAATAATAATAATAATAATAATAACTAGTAAAGCTGAGCTTTTTTATAATGAAAAAATTTCATATATTTGTGATTTTAAAATAACTGAAGGAACCACACACAGATGACTGCGTCATGTGGAGTCACGTGACAACACACATGGAGCATTATGTTGATTATCTTTTTAAAATGAAAATTACATTGATTACAAGTTACAAAGAATGTTAAAAATGCCACGCTTTTGGACAGACAGAATCACAAATAGCCAACCACACTAATCAATCGCCTTGTCAATGACTCTTCACTCCAGACAATTTTAAAAATTTGGGGGGTTTCACAAGATATCATAGCTACATGTTTAAGGTGTAAGGCATCACCACGGGTAAATTAACCTGAATGCAAGAGTGGAAAGAGCTGAAATCTGTCAACATTTGTCCAAGGTGCCCCCAAGGTGAACAGGATCTGATTTTTAAATCTGATTTTTGCTGTATCTGATAAAAAATGCATGAATTCGCTGTTCATCTCTTTTCATTCTTCCATCCACATCTACGTACGCTGAACTAAACCCACTGGCCT
The DNA here is from genome assembly GCA_032718565.1 of Distichodus sexfasciatus. NCBI lineage: Eukaryota > Metazoa > Chordata > Actinopteri > Characiformes > Distichodontidae > Distichodus > Distichodus sexfasciatus. The sequence continues at coordinate 743,403 of JAVGVS010000136.1, forward strand.
GTTCCTTTCCCTCTCCCCTTTTCCTACTCTGGGCCGCTTTCCTGTTACTTGGTTACCGTTACAGTGACCGCTAATGATGGCGCTGCTGGCGGACATTGTGCCTCCACTCCTGTTTGCCTCCTCGTTGCCCTGGGCCTTCCTTCCGTCCTGACATCGAATTTCACCACCACCAATTTCAACCAACCAACTAAATCCAACCAGACCGCCCACCCCTTCGGCCCTCCTCACTATGCTGTCCCATAAGACCTGAGTGTGTGTGTGTGTGTGTGTGTTTTGTACACTACCCCTCCCCCTCGTCCTCACTCCGGCTGACTGACTGACCCAGACCAGCAATTTAACAACTGCTGAAGGATTCTGACTCTTCCGATTTGAACACTAAATGCATTAGAGAAAAATAAAAATATATAAAATAAAATTAAGAATGGGTCCAGTTAACTTTTTCTTAACTGGACGTATACCTGAACATATACACAACCTCACATGTAGGACTCGGTGATGCAACCTCAAATCATCACAATATCACAATTTACAAGTATATTTCTCTGTGACACGTATCGTAATGTAAATACTATTTTTAACAAAATGTTAAGACTAAATTAAATGCTGGGCAATACAACCTCAAATCAAAATCACAATAAAAATCTGCAATTTTTATTTGTCTCCCATACAAATTGTGATATAAAAGCTATTTTTTAAATAAACGATATGATTAGACCTAGGAATGGGCAATACAACCTCAAATCAATATCATGATTAACTGAACTGCAATTTTTATTTGTCTTCGATATACACTGGTATATACTGTAAATCTATTTAGAACCAAATGGTTGGACCAAGTTCCAGAATCGAGCCATATGACCCCAATTCAACATGATGATAATTAGAAGATTTGATATGTTTTTTTGTTTTGTTTTGGGGTTTGCACTGTAAATATGAGTAAAGCTGAGATATTTTTATAGGACATATATTTGTGACTTATTGAAGAAATCACATACAGATGAGTGCAGAGTTGCGTGACAACACACACGGTAGTGTTATGTTGATTAGTGATTTGTTATTAAAATTATGCTGATTAGAGATTCTGAGTGTCAGTTTCTGTTCATTTGTGATTTATTGCCCAGCCCTAACTGCATGACTTTGGGCCAATTCTGACATTGCACTCACTCGAAAGTGATTTGTGTATATTACATTGAGTTATGAATTATGTATTATTTAACAAGCCGTAAGCAGCCTACACCTTTTTTATTAAGCATGATTTAAAGTGCAACTGGGAGGGGGTTGAGGGAAAAATCAGGTTTACTCAGGAATCTTTTATAATATTTATAAGCCCCAGAGAAATACTAATGATGCATAAATACACTGATTAATTCCATTGATTTTTTTTTGCCCTGAACAATGTCATCCCACTTTGTGAGTTTGGGACAAAATTTGGAGTGCAGTTCTTCTGAGAGAACTACAGGTGGCAGCAGTCAATAGATCATCACTGACATCAGCATCAGCATCAGCATCAGTCATCTCCCAGGGACGTCACCTGTCCAGGTATCTGCACTTCAAGTTCATATGATCCATTCTTCTGCATGCCTTCCCTTTTTCGCTGTTGAAAACACACGTGTGTGTTTTTGTGTGTGTGATCAAGATCTAAAACGCCCAGCACTGAATTTGTCGACTCAAAGCTTGAAGGCCTGAGACATGCAGATGGAACAAAAGCCAACCCCAAGTGAACGCATTCAGTCAGCATATGATATTGTCTCATATTGATCACTGGTCATATTGATTAAATTATTCATTCATTCATTTTCCGAACCGCTTTAATTCCAACTGGGGTCGTGTGGGGGCCGGAGCCTATCCCGGAAGCTCACAGGCGCAAGGCGGGGACCAACACTGGGCAGGTGCCAACACACCGCAGGGCACACAAACACTCACACAATCACACTCACATTCACACCTTACCTCACCTTAACCTATATCGCATGCCTTCGGACTGTGGGAGGAAACCGAGCACTTGAGTAAAACCCACGCCGTAACGGAGAGCACGAACCTGCGCCACAGAAAAACCTTGCAGCCATCCCTCGGGTTCAACCCAGGACTTTCTCGCTGTAAGGCAGCAGCGCTAACCACTGCGCCACTGTGCCGCCCTTGATTAAATTATTTTTCCTTTTTTTATAATATTCTATTTTATTTCAGATGTTCCAGTGCACGTCCTTGACAGCTCCTTACTGTAAAAGTAGCTTGAAAATGGGAGTTGAAACCCACCCTCTTTAGACACTAATCACCTTGGCAATGGGTTGCCCACCCCCAATATCACCTGATGACCCAACACCCCCTTATTCCCCAACACAACACATCCCAAAATCCTCAATACAATCCGACCCTCATACACACCCACATCTTGCTCTCCCCAACAAACCCAACATACCCCATGACCCCAACAAACAACACCGCTACACCCCCACACACCCAACCTCTCAACACACCCCAATATATCCCCAACACACCCTGACCCCCATACACATACACATCCACACTCCCACTACATCCTCACCCCAAACACCTCCTGACCCCCACAGTACACACCTTTACCCCAACACACCCCCACAGACCCCACCCCAGCACACACATCCACTAGCAAAAACACCTCCCACCTCCAACATACCCTAACATAGCCTAACCCCACCCCCCACACACACACACACACCTCAGCACTCCCCGACCCCCCCCCATTTAAAAAAGGGCTGGTGTTATGGAGATGATGATGGTTTGATCACAGCTGCTGCTCTGGGGACTAGTGGGAGGCGGTTAAGGGGGGAGGGGCATTTAATTAGGAGGCGAGGGGCTCATTAACTGTGGGGAAGTGTGACTGTCCTCCCTCCTTCGTTCTTTTCACCCCCTCCCTCTTTATCTACTCCAACTAACTCCCCCCCTTCCCCACCATTACTTTTTCTTGTCCCAGGACTGCCCTCCTGATGAGCTTAGGTCCACATGAGGTCGCACCTCAACAACAAAGGTCAACAAAGGTCAAAAGGTCCCGACACGGATTGGAGAGGAAAATATTAAGACTCTGTGTGCATCACAGTTGTGTGTGTGTTTGTGTGTTTGTGTTTGGTGAGTTAAATAACTACTAGGGGTGTAATGATACATCGATCTAGGTCGATACTCACGAGCTCACATTTCGCTGTAGTAATCACTAGTAATCACTCCCTTAAAAAGTAGTGACACTACTAACTACTTTTTCCAGCAGCTTATTAGTACTTTGTTAAAAAGTAGCTTTTCCAGGAACTAATTATTTAACAAATAGTGATGTAGTGACAAAAAGCTACGTTGTTACAAAAATACTATTATTTCCTTCTCTTCACAATGACGGCTATTTTCAGCTAGCAGGTGTTTGTGATTAGTGTTGAACTGGCTGAAGTGGCATCTAAATGGGTACCATACCCTCAATGCATCACAGTGTGCCCTTGGCAGCTGCCAGATGGAGTCAGAGGATGGAGCCTATTTACATTTACATTTACGCCATTTAGCAGACGCTCTCAGCCAGAGCGATTTCATTTCCAATTTCAGGTTGGTTTCCCTGAGAGAAACCCTTACAGTTATGGGTCTTGCTCAGAGACCCAATGACTGTAGTGCCAGATGTAAGATTCAAACCCACCCTCACCTCTGGACCTTCTTGGGGTCAGGGGTGTTGCTGTCTTAACCATATTGCCACCAACACCCCTGTTTAAGGCGGAAGCTAGAATCTGTGTCCGTATTAATCAAAATGTATGACTCTGAAAGACCAAACCGGACAGCACTTACACATTTGAGTGTAACTTACACAAACTGACCATCAAAACACTCTCTACCTCAAAAACACCATAACCTGATAGGCATTTGATTTTACATTTTTAAAAATATAATACAGTTTGTCATTACTTTTAGCATCATGTTTCACATATTTTAATTAGCTTTAAGAGTATCCTTCAGCACAAATATTCAGTCTTACTGGATGAAACAGCTTGGAGTTAGTTACTACTTTTACTCTGTAGCTTGTAGTGTAGTGACTACTGTATTACAACAACAGCTTGTAGCGAGTTTAGATACTTTTTAATCACAAGTAGCTTGTAGCTTGAGAAGCTACCATGTAAAACTCGCTTCCTGCTGTTTGTCTATGTATGAGTGAGTGAGTGAGTGAGTGATTATTTGTCATTGAGAACACACAACAGCAGAGTGCACCACAACGAAATGTGACCTCAGAATTTGACCCATCCATGAAGGAGCAGCTTTTTGGCAGTGCCCGGGGAAGGTGCTTGGGGATGGTACCTTGCTCATGAGTTTTTTTAGTGGTCCGGGATTTAAACCGGCGACTTTTCCATTACAGGGTGAACGCCCTGACCGTTACACTGTCAGCTGCTCATATCAATGTGTGCTTATACCTGTGTATTTGAATGTCAGTCCCTCCAGGATTTCGTGGACATTTTCTGAGATTGTTGTGGCCCTAAAATGTTGATTTCGCAGAAAAGTTGCAGAACATTTGCTAACTTTGTCCTCTTTTATAATGATTCTTTAACAATTAATTAAAATGAAGGGAACAAAACCACTATTACTTTTATTAACCATCAGTGTTGGGGAGTAACGGAATACATGTACTGGCGCTACGTATTTAGAATACAAAATATGAGTAACTGTATTCCGCTATAGCTACTGCTTAAATAGGTGATAATTACACGCTGTCTTTCCTTGTTTCATATGTTAGGCTATCCTCTCTATCCCTCTAATTTTGGTAATCTTAACGATTGCCGGAAACCCAACAAAACATTTAATAAGAGGCTCTCTACTGCAAGCGCCCTGCAGTTAATGTTGGTATGCTGTTAGTTACACAATGGACCCGGAGCCAGCACAACAGAGCCAGCAGTGCCTGGGCAGGAATGCATTTCTTACTCGGAAATTTCATGTTTGCTCCTTTAGAGTAAATATATTGATTTGGGCTTAACAGCCAATTGGTAGAGAAAAACAAACAAGAATTTGCAGGATGTGATTGCTACATTCATGTAGTTGTAAAAAGCATGACAATATGTTAAGTAATCCAGTATTCAGAATACGCATCACATTGAGTAACTTAACGTAATAATGCCATAAACTACATTTTGGGGCATGTATTCTGTAATCTGTAGTGGAATACATTTTAAACTAACCTTCCTAACACTGTTAACCATTAATCATTTAGTTATTTTTGAAGGTAAGTAAGAGGCGTAACAAGGAAGTAAGTGCGCTTGACTTATGGCCTGGTTGCTTCATGGAAACGACAATGATTGCTCAAAAATTATGGAAAACGTGTGGTAATTGCTCAGAATTGCACGGTAGTAATTAATTTGCGGGGATTGGCTGAATTTGCATTAATAGTTGCGATCACAACATCGTGAAATCCTGGAGGATCTGGAATGTTCTTATAAGGGTAGGTACACACCAGTGGCTACATCGTCTTTTTGGTGGGGGCTTATTTTACGTTTCTTTTTCAGTTTGTTATTTTAACAGCGTTTATTTATTCTGCTTACCGGATAAAGAATGAGCCAGGCTGAGTGTGAGGGCAGAAAAGGGAGAATAAAATGGGGAGATATAAGCAGAAAAAAATGAAATGGCAAGCGGGAGAGTGAGGGAGATAGAGGGAGAGAGAGATGGCAATAAAAGAAAGAGGGAGGCTTAAGAAAGGAGACTCAGCAGCACGATGCAAAAGTCTGCCTATTCTTCCCGGACAGTTTTGGGCTAATACTCAGCTGCGGTTACACCCACCTCCCTGAGCTGGCAAAAATAAATATAAAATAAAATGCAGTAGTCTAACTTCACGCCACACTACAAATCCACGGCGGGGATGCTTCTGCCATTCACTACTTTAAATGGTAGTGAGATACACACTTTGGAAAAAAGAAAATGCTGTATTTGTGTTTGCGAGCACATAGCCAAATCAGCGAGAGCCCCAATCAGAATGACGCTCAGCAAAAAAGAACGAAGACGCGGACGACGCAACAAAGGGCCCGCAAAGGATTTTTCATTGTTTTTGTTTTCCTGGCAGCGTTCTTAATCGCACCCCAAGGACACGATGATGAAAGGACTGCGTTAAGCCGTGTGCCGAGCCCACTCACTCTCCTAAAGAGGCTAATCCAGAAGCACCAGTCGACCACAAGGCGCAAGGCGACGTTCTGCCCTAGTGCAACCCCAATACCACCACTGAAGAGGAACAAAACACACACACACAAAACAAAACCCCTGCAGTCCAGTCCGGTCCAGCCAGGCCAAGCCCAGTCCGGTCCTCCTAATCGACCTCCACCAATGCTTGAGTCAAAATGATGAAACTCTGAGAAATACAATTTTTGACTGAGAAAACCTGAGGCGTATCTGCTCTCACCTGAGCAAAATTTGCAAATTATCTGCAGTGCACAAAAGCAGTTTTAGATGAACACCAACAATAGAGCAGTGGTACGTTGAATGTTTTATAATCTATCAGATTAGATCAGGTTCAAAAATTGACCCATGCACCTAAGCCTTTGTGTTGGGACAGAGAAGACTTGCAGTGCAGTGATGAAATTTCCTAAATCTGGTTTTTCATTTACAGTCTACACTCGAGTGATATATAATTAGAGAGGGGGGATTCGATTCAGTCAGATGATGAAGTCGTATGTTTTATTTAGAGATGGGTTTATTTATGCTGATAGTCAAAAAATACTTCCATTTTTTCTTTTTGGTCTTATATAGCAAAAAGGTCTTCAAAATTAATCTGGTCTCCAAAAAAGAAAAATCGCTTATTTTGTGATGTTTTTCAACATAATCGCCCGTATCTAAATAAACAGAACGGCTTCCAATTTACGGCGGGCGGGTGATCGGGTCACATATGTAAGAATGGGGGTGGTGCTGGGCTGGTTGTAGTAGGTTTGTCTACAGACCAAGAGGTTGTGGGTTCGAATCCTACCTCCAGCACTACCACCTCAGGGTTCCTGAGCAACTCAACAAGTTGCCCAGGGAGACTGTCCCAGAAATTGTGGAAAATGGAAGTCGCCTGGATAAGAGGTGAAGGGGCGCAACGCTTAGGGTTTGATTGGAAGGTTGCTGGTTTGAATCCCGGCTAGTGAGATACAAATGAGCAAGGTACCATCACCAAGCGCTGTTCCCGGGGTGCTGCCCAAAAAAGCTGCCCAGTGCTTCTTCACGGATAGATCATTTGGGTGGTCTAGTGGTTACTAGTGGTAGTGGATACTTATATCTATACCAAGAGGTCGTGGGTTCAAATCCTACCTCCCGCACTACCACAACGGGTCCCTGAGCAAGATCCTTTGAGCAAGTTGCTCCAGGGAGACTCCTGAAATTGGAAATGGATTAGAGGGGAAGGGACATAACGGTTAGGGCTGATTGGTAGGTTGCTAGTTTCAATCCGACAGGTAAAGGTACTGCTGAGGTACTCATGAGTAAGGTAGCATCCCCAAGCACTGTTCCCAGGGTGTTGCCCAAACAGCTGCCCACTGCTCCTTCATGGATGGGTCAAAAGTGTGGTCTAGTTGTTACTAGTGATAGTGAATACTTATCTCTATTCCAAGAGGTTGTGAATTTGAATCCTACCTCCAGCATTACCATCATTGGGTCCCTCACTAAAATCAACTAAAAACATAAATACACCTTATTAATATACGTAGCTCTGTGGTGTGTTGGCACCCGCCCAGGGTTGTCCCTGCCTGTTTCAGAGTTCCCAGGACAGTCTTAGTCTCCCGGTGACCTCTAAAGGGGATTGCTGTCTGACACGACTGGATGGATAATATACTTAATTTAAAATAGACTTGTTCAAAATTCTTCAAAGCTATGTAAATGTATAAACACATACCTGTAAGCTGCTGTGGAATGCACAAATTCTATGTTATATATAATAGTGATATGCATATAACATCAATGCAGCAAATAAGGTTTTTATATATTAGCATATATGTGCATGTGTGTATTTGTGTGTGTTGCGCTACCGGCCACATACTATAAGCCGAGGGACAAATGGGATGGGGAAATAGGGGGGATGGAGGTGGAGAGACGCAGTGGTTGAATCGGGGCTGGGGCAGAGTCGGACCGTCCTGCTCCGCCTTTCAGCATGATGACTTACCATCCCAAACACATATGCATGCAAATGAAGAACATATTACACACAGAGATGCCCATCAGGAAGGTCATAACAATGAGGACACACACATACACACATACTATTACATATAAACGCATCATATTTAGTCTAACACTAGGGTTAAAATCACAAGTTTCATCACAAAACAATGTTATATTGATTCACTGGATAACGATTCAATATTTGCCGATATTACAACAATAACAATGATATTATTTCAATTTAGTTTAATTCAAGTGATCGATATAAGACAGCATTATGTGATAGCCACTTTTACAGTAAGGATGTGTACTGGTACATCTGTGAAACTGTTAAAGAATTAGAATATTATGGAACATTTTGTTTATGTAATTTAATCAATATGTCTGGTAATCAATATGAGACAATATACTGATTTAACATCATCACTTCCATTACATTTACAGGTGTAGATTTTGAAATTGGTGGGGCATAAAAGCTTGATATGTCACACACATAATGACACTCACATTCACACCTTATGGGGCCAATTTAGAGTCACCAATCAACCTATATTGCACACTTTGGACTGTGGGAGGAAACCAGAGCACCCAGAGGAAACCCACGCAAACACAGGGAGACACCAGGACCTTTTTCGCTGTGAGCCGGAAACGCTACCATGCCGCCCTGAATTCTGTAATGTTAAAGGTAACTAGTGACCAACAAAAAGGAAGTTTAATACAGATTTCTTAACTTTACTTCAGCCATAATGCAACTCTACATATCATTCATACATCAACATATAACTAATGTAGTAATTTTGGCTGCCACTGTCACTTTACTTTGGCTCAACAACAACCAAAAGTGGCTCCAGTCTCCCACATGCCAGCAGGAAAATGTAAAAGCCAGTCAGATTGGTGATTTTGGTCAGATTGTGTTTGGGAAGTGGGCCTTAAATAGAGGAACGCCCTTTAACACTTTGTTCACCTAGACGCTTTTTACGTTTTTGTTTAATCAAAAATATTTGTAGGGAAAGTTTGCTAGATATTGGTGGGAACACATGCACACCGTTCACACGTAATTCTACACCCTTGGTTACACTCCTAACCAATATGGCCGGAACACAAAGTGAAGCAACCGTAGAACCCCGTTAATGCCACGTTCTGACCATCAAATAGGACATTTATGGTGTTTACTGCCATTGCAAAATTAAAGGATGATTTTTGCATTTGATGACAGGAGCGGACAGGACCATTAAAGAGATGAATCAACAGAACCACTGATTAATAAAAGTGTATAAATATTTAATTCAGAATAGACCTGTTTGAAATTCTTCAAAGGTGGTAAATTTGTCTGTTCCACTGTTGCAAACAGGTTAGCAATTCCCTAAACACAACAGCAAAAATGACAAATTATTCACCACATAGCATGGGCCACAAGTAAATGAAATCTATCATTAGTATGTATGTTAGAGGAATTAGAGGGAAATGTAGTGAGTTGATTATTTCATCTTTGTTTAATCAGAGCTACTTTTACTTTCATCTCTAGATGCTAAATTACCTGTAGAATGTTTTACATAGTGAACTTAACTCATAAAAAGTGATAGTCCATTCTCCAAAATGTCCTGGCTGAAGGGCAAACCCTGTGGCAAGCCTTAAAACATTTACGTGGACCATCTCTTTATTGATCGCCTTTTAAAATAACTCTGATTCTCAAGACTCATCTCCAATACAAATAAATCTGTTTAATCAGGGTCTGAATCCTATAGCAGTTATAACATTTTCTTCATAAAAAATAACCTAGGATAAGTTTAATAAGTCCTTTAATTCACCTGGCAGAGGGACAAAACTATTTAGCTGACCCAAGACTTTCTTGGATCATCTTGTATTGGTTGTCTTTTTAAAATAACTGTGATCCTTAAGAATCATCCAAAATTGGTAAATGTTGATATACTGTATATGGACAGGTAGTAGACGTCTAGTAGTCTATTGATGTTACTCAAGAGGTTGTGGATTCAAATCCTACCTCCAGCAATACTAACAACACTGTCAATGAGCAAGACCCCTTAACCCTAATACTGTAATTAGAAATTAGGAAATGGATCTTAGATGCTGGGTTTCGGGATATATGTATAGATGTGCATTTTATATATGTATAGATAGATAGATAGATAGATAGATAGATAGATAGATAGATAGTCACAGATATAAATAAATATACCTTATATACCTTTTATAATACTGATATCGTTTTCTCTCTCTCTATGTAAACATTTATTTTTCTCTCATTTAATTTTATAGTAAATTTGTATCTATATATTTCATATATATATATTACACTCTCTCTCTCTCTCTCTCTCTCTCTCTCTCTTCATATATATATATATATATATATATATATATATATATATATATATATATATATATATATATATATATATAATTTATTTTATTTTTTCACTCCAACTCTGGAACTAAATCTTTTTTCCTCTTTTGTGCTGCTGTTGTTCGCTTTAGCCAAATTGCGCGCAGTTTTCTAAAACATCATGTCCGCCGCGCTGACCCTCAAGAAGTTTCGGACGGTTGCTGCCAGAATGATTGCTTTTGCTGCGCTTTAATTGTGTAAGTGTGTGTGCGTTTGTGTATTCGCGGTGGTGTGTGTGTGTGTGTGTGTGTGTTCGCGATTCTAACAGGTGGATGTAAGCGCTGGTCGCGGTGCGTTGCAGCGCAGCCTGACGGTGGATGCGAACCGCGTTTCGAACCTAAAAATTAATCTACAATTAGAACCTACATCTGGGACAGGATTTGGCGTTCACGGCGTTCACGTTCTTTATTTTTGGCAAGCCCCAGTCCACAAAGTGTGTCTTTTTTCGCGAAGTGGGTCGATTAAAGCCGCCAGGCTGACCATTTTCCCCTCTCTGTCTTCTTTCTCCCTTCCTCCTCCCTTCTCCTCTCCCCAGGTTCTTTGTTGTTTTGCTTAATGTGGGGTTTTTCCCACCGGTCAGGAGACGGTTTAGACACAGGTGGAGTAGAAACCTGTGTGGTGTGGACGGCTCCCATCTCAGTTCCTCAGCGCGGATGGTGTGTATATGTGTGTGAGACGGTGTGTGTGTGTGTGCATGAGAGAGTGTGTGTGTGCGCGACTGGATATTTGCCGTTGCGGTTTGGGACAGTAGGCGAGGCGTCTCTGCAAACAGGTGTGTGTGTGTGTGTGTGCCCAAGTGTGTGTGCGTACTCGGGTGTGTGTATTCGTAGCTTCCCGAAACGCACGCACACCAGTCACGGGTTTTTATTTGTCTCCTGCACGTTTAGGAGAGGTGGATTATTGAGGGTTTAAAAATCGTCCGGTTATAGCGGGACAGAAAGAGAGTGAGAAAGAGGAGAGGAAGAGGAGGAAGAAGAGGAGGAGGAGGAGGAAGGGGGGGAGCGCTGTCATTTTTTGGGGGGCGTTAGAAAGGGTTTTTAGTGTGTGTGTTTCTCTGCTCACAGGGCCACGGCTGACAAAAGAAGGGAAGCGAATGGCCACGAAGAAGCAGCCGTGCGCGGATTTAACCAAGAGGAGCCGGAGTCCCGTCGCGCTGGAGGCGGAGATGTTCAGTGAATTTCAGGAGTGGTGTCTCCGACTTACGGCGACTCGGGCAAAACCAAGACGGTGACCCGGAGAAAATACAACAAGATCATGCAGACCCTGTTGCAGAACGACGAGACGGACGGCGTGTACGTGGACAACAGCCACATCAACGCCAAATTTAAATTCTGGGTGAAGTCCAAGGGCTTCCAGGTCGGCAGCAGTAGCAGCAGCAGCAACGTTCTGGGCGAGCACAACAAGAAAGGCACGGCGGGGAAACCCGTGCTCTACGTCCCCGTTAAGTCCACGGTAAACACTATTATATCTATATTATTCATTATTTATCCCTCATTCTTATCAACCAACAGCTTTCAAACCAGTGTCCCAACTAAAAGGGGCGAGTTGCGTCTTTTGGGTGCTTGTGTTTAAAAACTCTCACACGTTTTCGTGACGCGTCCCGTCATTGCACGGATGGGAACGCATCCAGTGTTGTTGCCCAGGCAACTTTTCGCCCGTTTCTCCGTCACCTCCACCTCCGGGATAGATGCTCGAACCATCCGAGCATCCCGTTTTCCTTTCCTCCTCCGTGCACCGGGCAGAACAGTCGCACTGTGAGATCTAGCTGCCATAGCAACGCCGGTGCCTCGTAGCAATGTGTGGTGTGTAGTATAATGGTATCTTGCCCGACACACACACAAACACACACGCGAACGAGCTTCGCGTCGTCCTGCCAACGGGATGGCGACGTAGAAATTGAGAACGCGCTTGTTCTCCATCTCATAACGAACATGAGTCCTGAATTAAGACGTTATTATTATTATTATTATTATTGCAGAATTACTTTGATTTGTGCCCAAAATGTAGTGCCACGCAACGCTGGGGGGATTTGTTTTATGGTTTCATGAGAATTGGGTTTACTGGGGTACACGGGAGAGCGCGGGGTGTAAATGTGTAAATGAAATAAAAATGTGAACTTTAAGATTTGGCTGTGTATTTAGAAGTGTCGATTGTGTTCGGTAAGGGTTCGGACGGCCAACGTCAGCCGGCACTTTTGGGTTCCCGAGCTTGACGTCTCCCGGTGGTGCGTCCCGGATGGAGACCGATTGTCACACTGACCCTCTTTTAGGAAGAAAATTGGTCTCGGTTTTTTTTGTGACAGCATCTTGAGCATCGTTTTGTCGATTTTTCCTCGGCTGCTCGGTTTGGGGAGGTGGAGATGAGAGATGCTCCGCTCGCATTGTCCTGTGGATGCTGAGGGCGGAGCGGACGGTTGGCGCCCGTTGCCCTGGTAACCTACCTGTTCTGCTCTACATGTCTCATGGGGCGTTTTTTTCTAACCATCCCAGGACTGCCATATAACTTAGATTCTTTCAAAAAATGAGGAATTAAAAGCCCCACAGGTGTGTTTGACGGCCGAGATGTTGATTTTTATGTGAATTGAGAGACAAAAAGATTTGACAGGAATAATAGATTTTGCTTTACAGTGTTTCTCGTTGATTTGCTGAAATATGCGATGCTTTGATTGGTCTCATGTCTTGAATTTAATAATAATACCAAGTGATAATATGAATAATGCACTGGTTTTTGTCTAATTTTGCATGTAATAATAGTAATAATAATGTTAATAATAATAATAAACAATACAAACAATAATTATTATTATTAAATTTTTATAGTAACAATTCTAATAATGCAATTAACAATTATTATTGTAACATTATTTTCAGTAGTAATTATAGTATTAATTAATATTACTATTAATATTACCATTTCTAATAATAGTAATAATAATACAGGCATTCTTCTTCTTCTTCTTCTTCTTCTTTTTTCTTCTTCTTCTTCTTCTTCTTCTTCTTCTTCTTCTTCTTATTATAAATAATCTATCTACCAAAACTGTGAAACTAGACATTTTCTTTTTGTGAAATCCATCTGATCTTTGAAGCATACTTTAATCTACGTATTAGTCACCTAAATGAAGGCAATTAGCGTGCTCCCTCCCTGGACACCGGGAGTCGCTCACTTCTGCACTGGTGAACAATGCCACATGTGGCCCGTGTGGTTTGGAGTGTCAGGTGGAGCCTCTTTTTGTCAGGTAGAGCCTCCATTTTGTGTGGTGCCCTGAGGGCGACCCGCTAACGGACCTGGAGCCTGGTGAGCAGGTGGGACTCCCTCATTGGACACGCCCTGCCCAGGGAGGAATAAACACACCGATAAGGAACAAAGAGAGAAAAGTGGCGATAAATGAGTGTTCAGTGCCAGCGTTACTAAGTGATAAATGGTTTTGTACTGAGTAGATGGAATGTGGTAGTATGTGGCGCTTTTTTAAATTCGCCATTTGATATGTTTTTAAAAGCAACAGCTTGCTAAAGGTGTGCGGGCAAAGTCCTTTTGTTCCCTTTGTGTTCAGAATTGGCTGTCGTTTCTCTTCCTCTTCAGGGAAAATAAGCAAAGCAACATTAGCTGAGATAAATCCTTGTTAGCAGATAATTGCTATGCGACCACTTGACAGCTCCTGAGAGAGGCGGTTCCAGACGGGATTTTAATTTATAAGACACTGTTAAGGAGAAATGAGGCGTAGCTCTGAACACAGTAACATCTCCTGAAGCAGTTAACCTTGCACACAGATGGGCACTTTTCAACAACTGCCCAGAGCAATCAGTGCACTGGTTGTACGGGTTGTGACCACCCATCTGACCGTAAATGATTCCCAAACCACAAACCACTGATCCATGGCAGTTCAGTCAGAAGATTTTGGATAAAAAATAACTTCAACAAGACGTTTCACAATTGAGTGCAAACGATTCATTTCAATTTTATGTTTCAGAGTCTTGCAAACATTTGCACTCTTTTCTTTCCAGTTTTGACCAACAGGTATACAGCTATCTCCCACCTGTACACCACTCACAGGCTCATAAACCCACATAAAACATGCACTTCTCCTTTGTCTGTGGTTTGTACTCTTTGAACGCTCTCACATCGCAGCCGAAATCTCCCAACCTGACTGCTGTGTACACTGCTGCCTTTTGGGTGTTACTCTGTATGCCATCGCAACCTCCTTAATGTCCCAATTTGTTTAACACTTCATCAATCATCTTGTCCCTTGTGTGCGTCCTCGATGTGACTCCCATCGAATACAAGCTTCCTGCCGGCGTTTGATACGTAAACCTACATTCCTGCCATGAAAAGCCATTGTCAATCACACAGAACACAACGTTTGTCAGATGTGAAGAAGGCCTCACAGCAACAATGCAGATACGCACACAAAAGCCCCCACTTAGCTAACATATTCAGCAAACTATAAACTCCACTTGAAAACAATGCTCTCAAACAAAACATGAATTAGAAAACCCATGATATGCTTAACTTCCTCTTAACCAAACGATGATGGGGGAATTTAGCAAAAAAGGGTTCCTCAAAAATCCCTAAAGCTGACCCTGGTTGTGGACTGCGGGGGGGGGGGGTGGAAGGGGAGTTGTAACTTCCTCTATTAGCTATGTTACAGGCAAAAAATGTCATTCCCTAATCACAGCAATAGTCGTCCACAGCGCAGGCTGTTCTAAAGGGAAATCAAGTCATTTCTGCACAGAGGGAGTTTGTTCACATCACTTTTATTAGATCATTAATGACTGAAACAGCAGGAGATACCCCACCTCCCCCACCCCCAGCATGCACGAGCAAATGAAACTAGGAACAAAGAGAAAATAGTGAACATACCCAAGTGACTAGAAAATAACCAGATACTACATTGTAAATTAAACAAGGGACCTATGTACGTTTGGTAAAATGTTGGCCATAGTTTATTATTATATTGCTCACCACATCTTAAATGTGTAGCAACAATACTATAAAACCACCCCAAATGATTTCAAAATGGTCTACAGCTAAAGCATCATCAATGTTGCGAGCAACCAGTGGCTTTGGAGCCTTCATATCTGCTTCTGTGCCAAAAGGGGGTGTTTTGAACATTTGTTACTTAACAGGTAACAGGTTCATAGTAAATAGTTCATAGTAAAAGTAAAAGTAAAAGTGGTCATGTATCAATAATTTGAAAATGTCATTGTTTACAACATTTTTCATTTTACAAGGTATTGTAGCTACATGTTTACAGTGTGCTGGTCAGTACATATTAACAATGTGATTTGATGTCAATGGAAGTGATGGTATTAAATCAGCATTTGATATTGTCTCATATCGTTCTCTAGCTCAGGGATTGAACTGAAATCAAAATCGTATCATAGCAGTCGTGGAGATAATCGGCAGATCTTGAACTATTGATATGTTTTACTGTGAAGAAACTTGTGATTTAAACTAACTGTCACCGCTAACCCCCTCATATCCTCACCCTCTTCCTTCTTCTCTTCTTCCTCCTGCCAACGCATGGGCAGCTTCCTCCTATTCCCCACCCTCATCCCCTCCCCCACTCCGGCCGCGAGGGCAGCAGGGCTGCCATGGTTTCAGGGAGCTCTGGCTCCGTCGTGGAGGGCCGCCCTCCCCATGCACCTGCTCCCCGGGTGTGCCAAGTTCCACTGTGCAAGAGCGAAGGAGGATGGGAGGAGGAAGCTGTGACAGGCCGGAGAGGCGTAGAGTATGTGTAGGGGGTGGGGGAGGCATCAGTGTGAGGGCACCTTCGAGCAAAAAGGGGACAGAGACTCAGAGGAAGCAGCAGTACTGAAAGAAAATCCGAAAGAAAGAAAGATGGTCCCACCGGGTTCACGGATTCGTCTTTGCCTAAAGAAAAGATCTTTACAAAAACCGAGAAGAGCCGATAAAACTGCCCCCAGCCATGGAGCTTTATTAACCGCTCTTGACTCTTCATACAAAGTGTTTTTTTCACCGACCAGCCATAACATTATGACCACTGACAGGGGAGGTGAACAACATTGATTACCTGCTTACCACAGCACCTGTCAGTGAGTGGGATATATTAGGCAGCAAGTGAACATTTTGGCATTGAAGTTGATGTGTTGGAGGCATAAATAAAATGGATCTGGATGGAAAGGGTAAGGATTTGAGTCAAGGGTCAAATACTGATGATGGCCAGACTGGGGTGGTGGTCTAATACTTAGGATACTCAATTCTCAACCAAGAGATCATGGGTTCAAATCCTATGTCTGCCATTACCATCTTTGGTATCCTGAGCAAGTCACTCTGGATAAGAGTAAATGTAACTTTATTTTAAACATTTAAATGAATGTATTTTTAAATGGATATCATGCGTATTGTTGAGTTTGGAACAGTGTGTTTAAACAAGTCTCGTTAGTAAAATATTACCCACCCAAAAATGTCAGGTGGCACAACCAAATATTTGTAAAAAAAAAAAAAAAATGCATTTTCTCTTGTTTATTCTTAGTGAAATGTTTGGCAAGTTTGCTTAGAGTGTCTACACTTCTTAACACATTATTTAATGGTTGTGTTTTGCATATCCAATAATTTAAGATTATTGCATTCTTGTGGCATTGTATTTAGTATTTTTAGAACCCAATTTTACATTAAAATGCAGAAAAATAATTACAAAAATATATAAATGAATGCGTTCAGTAAAATAGCTATTCACATCATAGTTATCAAGCATTTGTTCACATTAACTACTATTTCTTGGTTTAAATTAACATTTTACCTGCTCGCAACACCTAATAGAAATATGCATGTCATGTCATTGACCCATATGTAATGTGACAGTGTCATCTACTAAACTGCATAAATATTGCTAATATAAAGCCACACATTCAAGTACCTCTGTGGTACCTTTACCAGTCTGAGATTTGAACCAGCAACGCTTTGAATTAATTTGCAAGAAAGTTAATAGATTAAAATAGTATAATATTAAAAACTGTAGAAATACAGAAAATCCCAAAATCTAATGTATAGCACAAACATATGTGTAATGAAATTTGTGCTCTTCTGCAGCTGTAGATTCTGTTCTTTCATTGCAACTAATATTACAAAAGAAAGCATTAATACATTTTCATCAAAACTGCTTAAGCAGGTTTTTAAAGAAATTTCTTCTTAAGAATGGTTGTAACATTGCTCTTACTGTAATAATAATTTGTAACCTGAACAATAATAATTGGGGCAGTTGGTGGCGTAACAGTAGGGTGTTCGCCCCATGATCAGACGATCGCAGGTTCGAATCCACTTACCACTGAGGTACTCATGAGCAAGGTACCGTCCCCAAGCACTGCCCTTGTTAGCTGCCCACTACTCCTTTGCAGATGGGTCAAATGCCGAGCTCACATTTCGTTGTGGTACACTGTGTGCTGGGCTGTGGTGTGTTCACAATGATATATAATAACTCACTTTTACTAAATTAAGCTCATCTCACACATCAGATCAAACTCAAACTGCTGAAAATGTTAATGCTGGTTTTGTTAGAAAGGTGTCAGAATAACACAGCGCATCACATACCAGACACTAGTTATAATGTTATGGCTGATCGCTGTATGTGCATTTGGGATCTGGATCGGCAGGTAGACAGAAAGCCGGGGAGGGTGAAAAGATTTGGAAAAAGAGAGAGAGAGAGAGAGAGAGAGAGAGAGAGAGAGAGAGTAGCTGAGCTGTCAGTGTGGTCCTGAGTGTTTTTCCTGCTTCAGGTGGAGATGACGGGACACAGAGGATTCATAAAACTATTAAATATGTATTTTTGGTTGTGTCACTAGGCTCGCGTAGCCTTGTATTTTACAAGCGCTGCTGGATCCACCTGTGGGGCGTCGCTTCTCGTTTCTGTTCCGGCTCTCTGAGTGCATTCGTTCCTCAGCCTTACATCATCTCTTCCCCCGTCTCGTTCTCTCCATCCTGAGCGTTCTGTTTTCTCTTGCCTTGTCAGTATTCTACTCTATAACTCTCTGTGTTCCACAGTCTGTCTCTATCTGTCTCACACACACTTACATTCGCACACACACACACACATACACACATACACACACATTAGGACGATCATTGAGGCTCTCTGGGTCTCCAGTGTGGGGGTGCAACCTTGTTTATCTCTCATTATGTCCTGATTAGAATGCTGAGAGGACGAGCATGCACGGCCATGTATGCACGTACACACACACACACACACACACACGTTCACTGTACTTTTGGGGACCACTGAGGTACTCATGAGCGAGGTAACCTTCCAAAGCTATGCTCCCTGGGTCCTGCACATAAGCTGCCAACTTCTCCGGTTTTTGGAACGTTTATAACTCAGTACCAAATGGAGCGAACGTGAAGGCAAAGTTGAGCGTGTGCCGACTAGAGATGCACCAATCCAACTTTTGGGACTGACATCCCATCCACATATCGGATCTGTGTCATCTTCAGTACAGACACCAGAAGTTCCCCCAGAATTTTGGCACAAAAATAACTATTTTGGAAGACAGCTTTTCACCTCAACCAGAAATATTGTCATGTTTTAACATCACCCCTGTTGAAAACTAAAACAATAAAATTATTGTTTAAGTTGAGGTACATGAAAATTAGTATGTTAACTTGACATATTGGTCAAATAATTTTTTTGTGTCCTTAATATCTCTTACTATTCAAACGGCATTATGTGAAAGTGAGAGTGTGTGATTATTTGTCATTGTGAACATACCACAGCACAACACACAGTGCACCACAACGAAATGTGACCTCTGCATTTGTCCCATCCGTGAAGGAGCAGTGGGCCGCTTACAAGGGGAGAGCCCGGGGAGTAGGGCTTGGGGAATACCCTATTGTTATGCCACCAACTGTCCTCATGATTAGTTTTACATGAGGATATGGGGTAATGTTATTTTATTATTGTTATTTATGTTAAAAATACCGCCCGATTGGGACGGAATAAGAAATCTCAGTAAAATTTCCAGAAGTGGGAGGAGTAACAGGATTTACGCACCAACGTCACCTCCCTGTCGTCGTGTGTGCTGCGTTGCTTGCGTAACTGTTGGTAATAGACACTTATGTAAAGCAATAAGAAACTTTGTGCTTCTCATGAGTGCTTTTGGCCTTCTTTTTCTTTGGAATTGCATTTGTCATACGCTGAGAAATCCTGCGTTTTGCACAGACTCCAACCATCCAGGATTTCCTCAAGCTCCTCCATGCTTGAAAAACCGCGGGAAACTACAGAATTACGGAATGGTTACATGTGCGTTTACAGCGGGTCTGTCCGAACAGGATTAGTATTACCTGAGGTTATTTAATCCCTGTAGTCTTTACTGACATCATCCATAATGATTACGGACATGGAGCATTTGGACGGGACTAAAATCACTGAGAAGCTCTGATAATAATTACTTTAACTCTACGTCATATAAAACTATACTGTGTCAAGCAAAATTCTGCTTGGCGTTTCCAACAGATGGTTAACCAGAATAGCAGTCAGGAGCCAGAGCGAGAGAGAGAGAAAGAGTCGTCTGCCTCCAGGGCTCAGGGTTCCAATCCTGCAAAGACAGAACACACAGGGACCAACGTCGCTATTCCAGACAGTTCTGATCTCTCCCATAACACACTTCCTCTCTCATCACTCTTCCCCCGTCTCGCTCTCTCACTCTCTCTTTCCGAGGACATGAGCTGAAACCGTAGCAAACCGTCGCAGCCCCGGTTGGTTATTAGAGTCTGCGCAGTAAAAGGAACCATATAAAAACCCTCAGGGAGTTTGATTATGCTAAGTGATTAATTAGGGTGTGTATTTACAGATGGAAGGCAAAGCTTTTAAAGTCGAGAGTGAAAAAAGGGAAAACCGGATCAAAACCAAAGCCTCTGTCATCTGCCCGGCTCTGATACTGGTTAATGCCTCAATAGTGGTCTTTTTTAATTTTACCAGTCATTTGCATAAACACTGGCAGTTTTGCATGGTGCGTTCGTAACACAGGGCCTCTGTGAGGGTTTGACGTGACTTTTCTCAATAAAATGGCTTTGAAACTATTCGGATTCTGAACTGCTGACCGAACAGAGAGTTCATTTATTCATTCATTATCCAAACTGCTCAATCCCAACCGGGGGTTGTATCCCAGGGACCGGAGCATATCCCAGGGACCTTAGGGGCACAAGGCGGGGACCAACCCTGGATAGGCACCAACACACTGCAGGGTACACACACTCACACCTTACTGGGCCAATTTAGAGTTGCCAATTAACCTATATTGTATGCTTTTGTACTGTTGGGGGAAACCGGAGCACGCGGGCGATATTTCTGGTCAAGGTGAAAAGCTGTCTCGTGAAATAGTGCAGCATTATTTTTTAGCCAAATTCTAAGTGTGCAGTGGAACTTTCACCAACAAAATCTGGTGTCTGTACATGCTCAACTCCAGCATCACGTTTGCTACACTTGGTACTCTTTTAATGTAGCAAAAAAGCAGCCAATCACAGACTTGGAGAAAGCTGATTGGGCCTCTGAACAGGTATCTAATAGGGTTCCAAGTTGATATAGCGAATAGCAACACACATGTTTCCAGTACGACAGCAAAAGCAGCAACAAGAAGACGAGTTGTGGGTTATTTGAAGATTTTGGGTGTGATGTGTTCAGCCAGTATCCTAATCTAATTGTATCTGTTAATGTTTCTAAATCTGTTGATGTTGCAGAGATTATGCATCCAACATGTTTTAATGAAGATGTCAATTTTCTAATGTACAATCTGATGGTTTAATAAGATGATTTATACTTCAAATAGAAGTTAGAAGCTGATGCACAGTAATGTTGTGAAGAGATGCATAAGAATCATACAAGACAGAGTCCAGTCACTTGATGCACTAAACACACTGCCCTTGCATGCCACTTTTCATGTCTTTCGTGAAACCAGTGGAGTTCCACTACAACTCTACAGAGGGGCACGATTCGATAGACTCAGCTGTCCATTTGTGCTATGGTAGCATTTTTCAACAAGGCAGCACAAATTGTTAGAACAAGATTCAATATTCAAGATTCTTTATTTGTCACATGCAAATGATACAGGTACAACATGCAGTGAAATGTATCCTGATCCGCTGCAATTAAGGCAAAAAATGTAAAAATAAAAATAATAAAATAACAAGGAGAACAAAAGAACCTTAAAAATAACTTAGAAATAAGGAGATAAAGGAGATAAAACACCGTTCCTCACAAAAAATATCCTCACAATGCAACTGGAATCTGCTATCAAACATGGGGATATCAGGTCCTCACAAATCAACTCTGACACCCGAGAACACGCTCAAACACACACACTCACACACAGCTTGATTGACCCACTTCAATCTCGTCTTTTGTACGTAAGAGGCCTCCTACTTGAGAAACTGGTAGAGTTTTAGAGTAGTTGATCTGATGATGATAGGTAATCTCTCCTCTCCTCTCTTCTTTCATCTCCTCTTTTCACCTCTTCTCTTTCAAAGCTAACACTTTGCAAAAACTGGTTGACAAATAACCCTAAATTAATAGTAGAATTAATTAATTAACATCTGAGGAAACATCGAAGCACGCAGGTTAACTTATTTACCCACAAACATTCCTTACTCAGTTAACTCGTAGAAATTTCTGCTGTTAAACATACTGCAGTCAACTGTCCACCAACACAGAAAACAGTGATCACGGTACCACTGGAGCAGCTGGTAGTGTAAAGGTTAGAGTTGGCCCCGTGATCCGAGAGTCGCCAGTTCAAGTCCTGAACCGGTAAAGGTACCACTGAGGTAATCATCAGCAAGTACCTCATGTCTGCCAAAAAGGTGCCCACTCCTCCTTCATGGATGGGTCAAATGTGTGGTAGTGGATACTCACCCCTGGACCAAGATATTGAGAATTTGAATCCTAACTCCAGCACTACTATCATTGCAAGTGAAAGTGATTATTTGTCAGTGTGAACACACCACAGCACAGCACACAGTGAACCACAATGAAATATGACCTATGCATTTGAACCATTGGCTGAATTTGCGTTAATATTTGCGATCGCAACATCGCGAAATCCCGGAGGGTCTGGCTAGACTTGAATTATTAAAAAAAACAAAAACCAAACACGAGCATGGAGAACAACTAAAGTAAGGCAAGCAGACTGGCAAGAGGCAAAACTTACATCCGCCAAAACACAGGTGTAGTACTTTAGGAACTATGAACAATAATGAGGACTGACAACTTGAGACAAGGCGGCTTCTGGTGGCTGAACGTGAGATCGCAGCGGGACAAATGTGACAATATGTTAAATTGTCTAGCAGTATTATAAAACATTATCCAATTTAACCACCCGAGGATGTGGATGAGGATGAACGGGTGGCACAAGGGTCACAGCGAAATCTGTTCCACATTAACACGGGCGAGAAAACACACGATACGTCGCCAAGGTGCATTTCTCTTCTGCAAAATTTTGGGCCAAATTTGTTGCTGTTAACTGTTAATTTGTGTCATGCGTTTGGCTTCTTTGTTTTATTCCCCCGTGAACTGAACCATAATGGTGTGTTACTGTATATTTATCAATGAGTTTGTGTGTGGGACTCTACGAGGTGTGTGTGTGTGTGTGTGTGTGTGCATGTGTGTGCATGTGTGTGTGTGTGTTAGGAGAGGGTCGCTGATGGCGCTGCTCTGGTTTTCCTCCCCTTGGCACCCTTGCTCTGTTGCCATGGAGAGATGGTTCTTTTCTCCCATAGGAGGAGAAATTAACACCATTTTTAACTGGCTCCAGGGCCTCCCCCCCTGCCAGAGCGAGAAGGAGCTCTCTGCTCCATATACACACACACATAGAGAAAGAGAGAGAGAGAGTCTTTCTTCATGCACACACCTACACAGATTACCACACACACACACATACACACACAGTCTCGGTTTATCCTGCCAGATTTTCAGTCGGGCTCACTGAGCGGATCAGAGTGTGTGTATGTGTGTGTACATGTATTTAGGGAGTTGTGAGGACCTGACTGTCAGGTCAGGAAATGTCCATTTTTATGTCTTGTGGGGACATTTTTTGGTAAATGAGAACTGGTTCCCATAAAGAAAAAATGATTTACATATTTAATTTGAAAAGCTAAAAGAGGTAAAAGATTAGTTTTGGTTTCTGAGGTTAATATTAGAGTGAGATGTAGCTGTAGAATTATTATGCGACATATTGTTATCTTATTTTTATCCCACACACTTTTTCTGACTGTTACTCTGACTACAACTTTCATGCTAGAAACTTTGTTCCAAGTCTAAAATGTGCCCCCTGTAGTGGTGTGTTGCTTGTACACATGTTTTTGATATGTGCACTCGTTTGTGAGTTCTGTCCATTTTTACCTAAGTTTTTTCCCCATAGACTAACATGGAGCTCACATTTTGATGCCTTACTGCACGACGGCCATTCTTCACAAAGCCACCAAATTTGACGTGATTCGAGGGCCCATGCAACCGTCATGACCCGCACTCGTCTTTCTCATCCTTTTCTTACGTCGTTTATTTTACCCATAGGAACCCATTCATTTCCTCCCATTAAGAATTCAATTACTCAGCCTGTTTTCACACGACAGTCAACACGGTTCTTTTGCCACCTCATACCACCTCACTAAACACACATCTCAATCTGTTTCCACCTGCACTTGTCTTTTGCTTACTTATCATCCCTCGTTCTTTCTCCATTCACTTCAGTGCATTTTAATCAATGTCTTTCTACTCGGACAGTTTCATGTCACAGCTACAAAACTTGAGCAATCACACTGGTGTTTTTTTGTAATAATGGAAGTCAATGGAAGGACCTCACAAAGATATTGTGTGTGCTCATGTATTTAGGGGGTTGTGAGGACCCGGGATAAGTATCATTTGTGCATTTTTTATGGTTTGTGGGGACATTTTGGTATGTTAGGACTGGTCCCCACAAGGAAAAAATTAATTTATAGTAATTATTTGAGAAAATAAAAAAATGCTTTTGGTTACTGGTGTTAAGGTTAGGTCTGTAGCTGTAGTGTTACTTACATCTTGTTATAATGGGAGTCAGTGGAAGGACCTCATAGATAGTAATACAAGTGTGTGTTTGTGTGTGTGAAGCAGGGAGAAAGAGAGAGATGCAGAGAGAGGAAAGAAAAGCCTTTCTCCCTCCATCTTTCCATCTCTATTCTGGGAGGAAGCTGCAGTGGGACAAAAGAGCGTCTCGCTCCCCTTTTCACCCCCACCTCCTTCACTCTCACTCTCTCTCTCTCCATCTCTCTTTCCCTCTCCGTCTCTCCGTGTATAATTAGCCGTGGTGGTTACTCATTAGTGCCGTGGTGCCGTCGCTCTCACCGCTCGTCCGTCCCCTCTGCAATTACTCCATGACACTGGGGTCACATGACCTCACCAGCTTCACGCCACACACCGCTACCATCACAGACCGGCGCAAATAATGGCAAACATGACAAAGAGCGGTGGTTTGCGTGTTATGTGCACTCAGTGTGCGGGTAGACGTCGTTCATCTGCTGTGTCGTCAACGTTCCACGTGTAGCATGATGTGTTAATACTGACAGCTGTTAGTCTAAAATGATGTTACAGCAAAACATAATCCTTAAACTAAGCATACACATAATATTATAGCAGGACGACAGTTAATAATGGCCTTATGATGAGTATGAATGATGTGTAGTAATGTGTAAAGGTCTCACGCCGTCCCTCATTTATTTATATTTTGCTAAGTAACAGGTATAACAGGTGCCTGAAGAGGTTTCTAGATTCTGATTGACCAGAACAGAATGGATTAGGTAATAGAAGGACAGAGAGAGAGAGAGAGAGAGAGAGAGAGAGAGATGAGGAGGAGGAGGAGGAGGAGAATGGTGAAGAGAAAGAGTTATAGAGAGATGTACAGCATACTGAGGGAGAAAGGGAGGGAGGAAGACAAGAAAAGAGAGAGAAAGAGAGAGGGAAAGGGAGAGAGAGAGGTGAAAGACAAATAAGGAGAAAGGAGAGAGGAAGACAAGAAAGAGATGGAGAGAAAGATGGAGAGGGCCAGAGAGATGGAGAGGAAGAGACATAAAGGGAAAAGGAGAGAGGGTGATGAGGAACTAAAAGAGTGAGAGAGAGATAAAGAGAGAGATGGAAAGAAAGAGTTAGACAGGACATGAGTGAGAGAGATGGAGAAGGAGAGACTCAAAGAGAAAGTGCTATAGAGAGATGGAAAGAAAGAGAGGGGGGGGGTGGAAAAAAGATAAACCAAGAGGGATGGAGACAAAGAAGGATAGGGAGAGACTTAAGAGAAAAAGAGAAAGTAGTAAAGTGAAAGAGCTATAGAGAGATGTATAGCCTATATGGAGCACTAGGGAAGAAGGGAAGGAGAGAGAGAAACAGAGGAGGAAAGTAGTAAAGAGATCAATTTAATGAGATGTACAGCATACCGGGGGAGAAATGGGGAGAGGAAGAGAAGAGAGAGGCAGAGTAAGCGGGGAGGGGGGAAGAGAGCAGGAGTTAATGTAGCTTTAATGAAGGCCTTTATGAACCAGCAGTGAAAGAGGGGCAGGAGGGGGAGGAGAGAGTAGTGAACAGGGGGAGAGGGAAGGAGAAGAAGACCTCTCCATTCCATCTTCCTCTCTCTCACTCACTCACTCTCTTCCTGCCTCCTCCCTCACTTGCTCCCTCGCTTCCCATCCCTCACTCGCTCCCTCACTTCCTACCTCCTCCTTCACTCGCGCCTTCTCTTCCTCCCACCTCCTTCACTCGCTCCCTCTCTTCCTCCCTTCTCTCTCACTCACTCCCTCTCTTCCTCCCTCTTCCTTCACTCGCTCCCTCTCTTCCTACCTTCTCCCTCACTCGCTCCCTCTCTTCCTCCCTCCTCCCTCACTCGCTCCCTCTCTTCCTCCCTCACTCACTCCCTCTTTTCTTCCCTCCTCCCTCACTCGCGCCCTCTCTTCCTCTCTCCTCCTTTACTCGCTCCGTCTCTTTACCCCCTGCTGTGGACAGGAGGGCTTGTCAATTTTGGTCCATTTCCCCACTGATGAGCAGAGAGGAGTGGTGATGTTGGAGCAGACGACATGTACACACACACACACACATCGCATGATTAGAAGCATGTCATACCTTCACTCCTCTTCGTCATCTGGATGTTGTAACTGATTTATTAATGTTCCAGTTTATAATAAATGACGTTTTGTTATAAATGTTGCGTTTTAAAACTGCTCGGCTCTTGCTCCAGTAACTCACGGCGGTGCATTTCTTCATATGCGCATGCAGATAAACGTTATGTTAATTTTGTGCTAATTTTGCGCAACTTATGAGGCCGTTATCGGAGAAGCATGAAAAACGGCCGACTTGCTCTCATCAAATGAAACGTCTGAGATCCATCCCAAATTATGCTAAACTAAATGCATGCGAACCATTAGCGATTTTAGTTTTTATTATATTATACATTATTGCACAAAAATCTAGGTGTGTTAGGTACGATGTGGGCATATTTCCTTGTGTGTGTGTATATATGTATGTGTGTGGAGAGAGTTTCTAACCTACTGTTTTTGAGGACTCTACACTAGAGGTGTGAACCTTCACTGGCCTCATAATTCAATTTGATTACAATTATCAGGTCAGTTGTTCGATTGGATACGATATCTCCATGCATCACAAAGCATGCAATCAGTTTTTCTACATTACTTCACATTGCACACAGTTTGGGCACGTGTGTGTTGGGAGCATTTTTCTCCATTACTTTTTAGATAAAGGTACCACTGAGGTGGTCATAAGCAAGATACCGTCCCCAAGCACTGCTAACCAGGTGCTGCCAACACACGGGACCTATGGGGCCAATTTAGAATTACCAATCAACTTAAACTGTGTGTTTTTCAACTGTGGGAGGAAACCAGAACACGCCATCATGGGGAGACCCCACGGCCGACCCGGGGATCGAACCCCTCTTACTGTGAGCCAACAACTTCTAAGATGCCTTGTCGATGAGAGGTGAAACGTGTTGAAGAACCCCAAAAGAAGTCTAGCTGGCTTTATTTTAGGTTCTCAAGATCACCTGAACATGCAACATTGGTATAACGATTTTTCGGTTTGGTTTCAGCACCATGACGTCCCTAGTGTCCGTATTACGCTCCTAGTTGCCGCATGGAAACGGTGTGAATGTGTCTTCTCTAAGTCATGTTGGTCGCATTTTGCGCTAACTGCAGAATTGCAGTGCTGCTCTGTGTTTTGGGGTACATATTTTGTGGATGTGGTCACCATGGCGGCGAGGCCGGAGTTGTAGTCCCGGTTCGGAGCGGCTCCGTGCTGCGATGCTTTGCTGTTTTCATTTCCTCTCAGCACGGGATGTTTTGCCCTTTTCATCTTAAATATTTGCCGGCTCTCTTCTTTCACTGACCCACGAGT
This sequence comes from Distichodus sexfasciatus, assembly GCA_032718565.1. Classification (NCBI taxonomy): domain Eukaryota; kingdom Metazoa; phylum Chordata; class Actinopteri; order Characiformes; family Distichodontidae; genus Distichodus; species Distichodus sexfasciatus. The sequence continues at coordinate 771,272 of JAVGVS010000136.1, forward strand.
GTGTGTGTGTGTGACCCAGCTGCCTCCTCCTTGTGGCCCCCCACCCCAACATCCCCCCCTACTTTACCCCTGTGTGTAAGACTGTTCAGCAAGTGAACTGTATGTGTGTGTGTGTGTGAGAGAGAGAGCGTGTGTGTGTAACTGTGAGACTGCCAGAGGGGGGTGGGGTGGTGAGGGGGGTCGGAGGCGGCCGCTTGCCGAATCAGCCCCTCCAGTATCCTAGCAACAGAGCTGTTTGGAGCGGGACAGGAAAGGAGAGAGAGCGAAACGAAGCGAGAGAGATGGAGAGAAAAGCAGAAAGAAAGAGAATGGGAGGTTTGGAGAGGAGGAGAGGGGATAGAAGGGATGAATAATATGTCACATCTTCAGTAAGTAGCAGCTTGCAGGATTTAAAGAGAGAGAGGGGGAGGAGAGATGAGAAGAAGGGAGAGAGAGAGAGAGAGAGAGAGAGAGAGAGAGATGAGGAGAGAAAGAGGAATGGAGAGAGAGTGGGGGATGAAGGATGAGGTGAGAGAGTGGGATGAGCAGAGAGAGAGGTGCAGAGAGGGATGGAGAAAGGGATGAGGAAGGGGGATGGAGAGAGATGAGGAGAGAGAGAGAGAGAGAGAGAGAGAGAGAGAGAGAGAGAGAGAGAGAGAGAGAGAGAGAGAAAGAGAGAGAGAGAGCGAGAGAGAGAGAGATGGGGATAGAGAGGGATGGAAAGAGAACAAACGAGGTAGAGGGGCATGAGGAGGTAGTGAGGGATGGAGAGAGAGTGAGTGAAGAGAGAAAGATAGAGAGGGATGGAGGTAGATACAGAGGAGTATGGAGGTAGAGAGGGATAAGGAGAGAGAGATGGAGGGAGGGTGGGGATTGAGGGATGAGGAAAGAGAGAGGTAGAGAGGGATGAGGAGGTAGAGAAGGATGGAGGTAGAGAGAGACGGGTAGAGAGAGGAGTGTTAGTGGGGAAGTGCTGATTGCTGCTGCTGACATTTCATGGAGCTTCTTTAAAATGATGTGATGATGATGAAACCACACACTCACTGGCCCACTGAGCAGCTGCTCTCCTCTGAGACGCGCACACACATACACACACACGCACACACAAACTAGTACAACTATCTTTGGGGGACATTCCATAGACTCCCATAATGACTAGATGTATATAGTCCTATAGCTAATCCAAACCCTAACCCTAACCTTAACCGCTGTAACCAAAAGCACATCTTTTACCTCTTTTAGTTTCTCAAATAAAACATGCACATTTTCTATAAAGTCATTTTTCCTCATGGGGACCTCTCAAATGTCCCCACAAAGCCATAAAAACGCATATAAGTGATTTTAGGGGACAAAAAAGCCCCAAAAGGTCCCCACAATGCATAAAAACATGGTACACACTGTCCCACTGTACTGCAGTTTAATGATTAAACACACACACACAGTATTAGAAAGATAATATTTCACACACACACAGACACACAGACACACAATAACATATGCACACACACACTCTCTCTCTCCCTCTATTTCTCTCTCCCCTTTTCTTTCTTTCTTTCTTTCTTTCTCCCCTTTTCTTTCATTCTTTCATTCTATATTTATTTTGTTCTCTTCCTTTTCCTTCTGTCCTTCTCTCTCTGTCTCTTTCTTTTGTTGACTATCTCACACACATACAGAACTGAATCACACTCTACACCTATACACACAGTAGATACATTACCAAGAAATACACATACAGTGTCTATAGATATAGTGTGTGTGTGTGTGTGTCTATGTGAAAGAGAGAGAGAGAGTGTGTAATTGTACATCATGAATGTAAGTGAAGTACAGGCAGGACTTATTTACCCCTGCTTTCAGTGTGGGTGCGTGTGATGATGTGTGTGTGTGTTCAGGCCACGGCTTCAGACTCTCAGCTTCTAGAAATATGGGTTATATTTGCATAAATCTGGAAGATAAGAAACTACATTTAAAACCACCGTGTGAATGTTTAAAATCTCTGTATCATTCGTTTATTTGTTTTTCACATTAAAACCAAAAACTCACGACACACTGTAAAACAAAACTGTAAATTTACAACACAATACTGGCAGGATGTACTTTTACAGCAAGGGTAATTGTATTTGACATTTACAGGACATTACTGTAAGTACAAAATACAACATGTCACTGTAAATAGATAAAACAATAATGTAATTTTTACCGTATTGTTCTGTGTTGCCTGTTGTCGACATTTCCTTTTTCCATTTTTGCATACTTGAATGAAGAAAATAAAGAAAAGCTCTTCTCTTTTGGAAAGAATCAAAGACAAAAAATACTTTTAAGCCGACAAATGTTTATACTGTAAAAAAATGTCTTTTATGATTCTTACGCAAAAGCACTTTCAAAGTTTATTAACTTTCAAAGCAGAGGAGAAACATGAGGCTTCACAGTTTCAGGAAGAAAAGAAAGAACTTGAAATTTACAGATTTATGTAAAATAAGTTTGTTTTTTAATTTTTTTACAATTTCCTTTTGAGCACAAAATGGAAAATTAGATTTTTTTAGGTTAAAATTAGAAATGAAAACTGAAAAGACGCGTGGAATCGGTCCCCTACTTTTAGGATTTTCATTTTTGGTTTGAATGTGAAAAATGAATGAACGATGCACTGATTTCTTAACTTTAAAACACACTGTGGTTTTTATGCTTACAGTCGCTGTAAATGTAACATTTGGTGAAATGCCGTCACTCTCTTTCTACTTGTGGGGGGCAGGTTGGACTCCGGTTGGGGGAGGATTATTGGGATGGGGTGATTTTTGGGATGGGGTGAATTTGTTTGGGTGGAAGGGGGAGATTTGGGTGGAGGGGCTGTATTTTTTGGGGAGTGATTTTGGGATGGGGTGATTTTTGGGAATAGAGGGGGAGTTGATTTTGGGATGGGGGATTTTTGTATGAAGGGGCATTTTGTAACAGGGTGATTTTTGGGATGGGGTAAATCTTTTGGGACAGAATGTGATTTTGGGATGGAAGCAGGACTTTTTTGGATGGGGTAAAATTTTTGGGATGGGGTAAGTGGATTAGGAGATTTTTTGGAAGGGAGTTTTTTTAAATGCAGCGATTTTTTTGGCATGGGGTAGTTTTGGGATGGAGTTGGGATTTTTGGGGCAGGGGCATTATTTGGGACACTGGAATTTTAGGATGGGGAGTATTTTTGGGGAGGTAAATTACTTGGGACGGGGGGTGGCGGGGTGGGGGGTTAGTGTTGGTACTGTCGGCCATAAGCCTGAGGTGCTCCCACCTCCGTGGCCTAGTTTAGTCACACACACTCTCATCCCAGCCCTGTGATGTGCCCTCAAATTGGGGGACGGGGGCTTTGCGATGGGGAGGTGTGTGTGTGTGTGTTTAGGCAACCGGAAAGAAGCAAATACAGCTGAGATGGGGATGTTTGTAGGACAGAGAGAGTCAAGGCTTAAGGCTTATACACTCTCTCTCCTTCAAACACACACACACACACAAACACACACTCCCCCACTCCTCCCCTGGAGCTAAAGCGATGGTTTCCGTTCTCAAAGGAACTGCAGAGGGCTGCATCACGTCATGTCCTGAAGGGAAGATTTTGGAAACAGTGTCTTGTAGCTGATAGAGAGAGAGAGAGAGAAAGGAGGAGGAAGAGACGGACAGAGAGAGAGAGAAAGAGAGAGAGAAAGCAGGAAGAGAGAGAGCCTGGATGGGATTGGTTTAATGCGCTGGTGTGTGAGAGTTGCATGGCTGTGGTGGAGACAAGTGTAAACCGGGCATATTTTGGGTGACGGGGAGATAATGAGAGGGATAATAATGTGGTGTGGATCGAGAAACGGGGTATGAGAGGACAGTTGGCACAAAAGGGTGGTGGGCTTAGGGGCCCAACAGGGCAGGAGGTTTCAGGAAGGTGAAGGGCAGTGGGAATGAGAGTTTGGCGCACGCAGGACGGCGGCAGGTGCGAGGGTGATGGGACATGAGAGGAGGGGGGTAGGTGTGAGAGGAGCATGGTGGGCATAAGGGGGCCAACAGGTACAGAGGTCGGAGGTCACAGCAGGGTGGGGGCAGGAGAGTGGTGAGCACGGGGCAGGGTGGTGGGTGGAGGAGGGCAAGGGTGAGGGAGGGCGTGTTTGGACACATAAGGAAGGTGGGTGTCAGTGGGCAGGCGACACAGGAGAGGGAAGGGGGCAGCAAGTGCAGGACAGTGGGGGCCACGGAGGGTGGGATGGGAGCAGGGGGCTTGTGAGTGACATGTACAGGAGCAGAGGCTAACGGGTGTGGGTTTTTGGAAGGTTAGTAGGTTTGGGATTGGGGAGGTTAGCGGGTTTAGGAAGGGAGTTTAGTGGGCACAGGTTTGGTGGGGAGGTTAATGTGCATGGGTTTGAGCAGGAGGTTACCAGGCACAGTTTTGGGAGGGAGATTAGCAGGCATGGGTTTGGGGGGAGTTTAGTGGGTGCAGGTTTTGTAGGGGAGGTTAACATGCACGGGTTTGAGGGGGGAGGTTAGCGGGTGCGGTTTGGAGGGCCGGAATAAAGCAAAACCTGCTCGGTGTCCTGGCTTCAGTTGCCATAGCAACATTCATTACCTGGCACTCGTGAGAGAAGTAAGTGAGAAAGAAGGAGAAAAAGGGAAAGGGAGCGGGACAGACAAAGAAATGGATGGAGAGAGAGGGAGAGGGGGAAGGAAGGGAAGGACATATCTGGGAGAGCAGGAAGAAGAAGAGGATGGGGGGTGAGAGAGAGAGCGAGAGGAAGAAGGAAGGAAGAACAAAGAAAGAGAATGGAAGAAAATGAAAGAAAGAAAGAGCTATTGTCCTGAGACTAACAGATCAGCTGGGAGGTCCTGTTTCTCTCTCCCTCTCTCTCTCTCTCTCTCTCCCTCTCTCTCTCCCTTCCTGTCTTTCTCTTTCTTTCTCTCCTACCTGCTCTCTCTTTCTCTTTTTCCTTTTGTCTCTTCTACCCCTTTCACTCTATTAGGCCTTCGATAGCTCAGTTGGTAGAGCGGAGGACTGTAGTGGTTATACGGGAATCCTTAGGTTGCTGGTTTGAATCTGGCTCGAAGGAATCTTTAGAGGCAGTTGGTGGTGTAATGGTAGGGTGATCAGAACCATCGCAGGTTCGAATCCAGGGCTAGTAAAGTTGCCACTGAGGTGCTCATGAGCAAGGTACCGTCCCCAAGCACTGCTCCCCAGGTGCTTGTTAGCTGCCCACTGCTCCTTCACAGATGGGTGGAATGCAGAGGTCACATTTTGTTGTGGTGCACTGTGGGCTGTGCTGTGGTACGTTCGCAATGACAATCACTCACTTTCACTTCTTTCTTTCCCCTTTCACTCTTTCTGCATAAGTCTCTCACCTCCATCTCTCTCTCTCTGTCCCCTTCTTTCTTTTCTTCTCTCTCTCTCACCTCCCTTTCTCTCCTTCCCTCTACCTCCTATTCTCTTTCCCCTTTTCTCTCCTCCTCTCTCCTTTTCTCTCTTTCTCTCTCTCTCTCTCTCTCTCTCTCTCTCTCTCTCTCTCTTCCGTTCTCTATTTCTGACTCCTGTTCTCTCCTCTTCTCTCTTTCTCACTCTCTCATTATATCTCTCTCCCTCTTTTACTCTCTGTCTCTACCTCTCTCTCCCAGAATTGTTCTCTCTTTCCTTCTTTTTCTGTTTCCTTCTCTTCCTCTGCCTCCTTTTCTCTCCATCTCTCTATCTCTCCATCTCCCCAGAGTGGGAGAGAGAGAGTGAGAGAGGGAGAGAGAAAAAATGAGAGACAGAGTGATGGAGAGAGAGAGAAAGAGAAAAAGAGAGACAGAGCGGGGGGTGAGAGTGAGAGACAGAGAGAGAGACAGGGTTAGAACCTGGGCAGGACGGAGCTAGTTTCGGCAGGTGTCACATGACCCGCTGCCCCGCGCACCTGCCCGAGAGCGAGAGAGTGCAGGCAGTTGCCATGGTGACGGGGTCAGGCGGATGCAGCGCGGGGTTGAGGGGGGGCAGGAGCTCGAGAGTGGCACTGCACGCTGTTATTTTTAAAATGCTGCAGGAAAAGCGTTAAAAACCACACACACACACCTCATTTTCACTGAGTAACACACCGCATCAGACCAAAACCTCTTCTACAGAACAACATGAATTTGGACAGCTTGTTTAGATTTAGTTTTAGTTTTCACACACGATTTTTCCTCTTCTTCCCACTTTTTGCCTCTTTAACTCCTACAGTTTCAGTTGTGGAGACTCTAGGGGTTGTTAATCAAGTTTTATCGCAATATGATATTGAATTAATTCAAAGAAAATGTTCAATGAAAAGGATGTATCTATAATAGAGGTGTACCGATACATCAATCTACTTCAATACATCGATAATCAGTGAGGCCATAGCATTATTCCAAAATGAAAATGTCAGTTGTACATCATATGTATTGTAATACATGACATATTGAACAGAAGCTCTATTTTTATTAAATGATGAGATATAAATTCATATAAATGTCTGGTTGAGCTCAAGAATAAAAATGTCAAATGATATTGTAGTATTTTTTTGTTATTTGATATGAATGGAAGTGATGGTGTTAAATCAGCATATGATATTGTCTCATATTGATTGCAATGAATTTAAACAAATCAAAATTGTATCGTAGCAGACTTTGTGATATTGTCAAATCGCAACTAACGTTACGCAGAACAACATGACGTTGACGTGTGCTGGAACACCGAACATTGCAGTGCAGCTTGAAACACTGCTGAATTTCACTCACTCACTTATTTAGAATGCTTTTCATGATCAATTATCTTTTTAATTATCTTTTTGTTATGTTTTAGGTGATATTACTAAGGCTTCTCTTTGTCCTCTTTTTCTACAGTGCTCGGATGCGGGACAGTCTCAGGACAGCTCCTTGAAGCGTGTGGCCGTCGTGGAGGATTTCTTCGATATAATTTATGCCATGCACGTGGAGATGGGAGCAGATCCAGGAAGAGCACCGAAACATGCTGGCCAGAAGAAGACTTACAAAGCGGTGAGATGACGTTCATGCAAACTCACAACCAAATCTGTGGAATTTACTTGTGATCATGTTTCTTCAATTTCTTAAAAAATTTAAGACATGTAAATAGTATAATAGCATATGTAGTGTAGTATAATAGAGCATAGCATTATAATATTATAATATGTAATGTCTCAACTAGTATACTATGCTATAGTACTATACTATGCTATAGTGTAGTGTAGTGCAGCATAGTATAGTAAAGCATAGCATAATATAACTAGTATAATATTACTCTACGCTATACTATAGCATATATTGTATAGGATAGCATAGTGTCGTACAGTGTAATGTAGTATATAATATAGAAGAGGATAGTATTATACTATTTAAATGTCTTAATTATCATAATGTCACACTATACTATAGTATTATGCTATAGAATAGTATATAGAGTTGTATGTACAGTAGAATAGTATAGTATAGTATAGCATAGTATTGTACTGTTTACATGTCTTAACTGCAGAATATTACACTACACTAAACTATAGTGCTGCACTATGAAATGCTATACTTTACTATAGTACTATACTATACTATTTCATATTATAGCTCACTGTGGTTTAGTATAGTATCGCATAGTATTGTACTACTTAAATGTCTTAATTAGTATAATGTCACACTATACTTTACTATAGTACTATACTTTGCTATAGCATAGCATAGTTTGGTAAAGCACTTTATAATGTAGTATAGTATAGTGTTATACTATTTGAATGTCATAATTAGTAAAATGTCACACTATACTTTACTATAGTATTATACTATGCTATGCTATACTTTACTATAGTGCTATACTATACGATGCCATATTATAGCGTACAGTAGTTTAGTATAGTATTGCATAGTATTATACTATTTAAATATCTTAACTAGTATACTATACTTAGTACATAGTATAGTTTGGTATAGAATTTTATAATGTAGTATAGTATAGCATAGTATTGTACTCTTTAAGTGTCTTAATTTATATAACGTCACACTATACTTTACTATAGTATTACCATAGCATAGTATAGTTTGGTGTAGCATTTTATAGTGTAGTACACTATAGAAGAACAAAGTTTAAATGTCTACTAAAGTATAGTATTACACTATGCTATGCTATAGTACTATATTATACTATGCCATAGTATAGCATAGTGTAGTATAGCATAGTATTATACTAATTAAATGCCTCAACTACTATATTATTACACTATACTATATTGCTGAACTATACTATACTATACTATAGTGTAGTATAGTGTAGTATAGTGTAGTATAGTGTAGTATAGTGTAGTATTGTGCTATTCAAATGTTTTAACTGGTGTACTATACTATACTATACTATGCTATACCAGACTTTACTATACTATTATACTATGTCATAGTACTATACTGTACTGTGCTGTATTATTAATTAAATGAAGCCTGCAAGTGCCTCTAATGCTTTGAATAAACAGGCATTCAGTAAAATTCACGTAAGAGTGCACTTTACTGTTTAAAGATTCTCTTCTTACCTAAGAACAAATCTCACATAAGAAAAATATGTGAATATCAGGATCTTGGTGAAAACTGCAAAGGTGGGTCTTAAGTGCAAATTTCTTCTTAAGAACGGTTGGTTAATGAGAATGTAAGGGACAGTTTTCATACAGTTTTGCATGTAATAGATTTGAGAATTGAGTTACTGCAAACTTTTTCCCGAAATGTGGAATTCCCAAGCTACTGAGACATCCCCATGTAACGCTCTTGTAGCCTGTGTTTTGTAAGATGACTAATTTAACATTATTTCATAAATGTCTAATGGATATTAATATTTTTGCATGGCTAATAGTAACGGGTCCGGGCTGTTGCTGCGGCAACCGCCTCCGTCCTGCAGCACCTGTGGCGCTATTGTGTGCTGAAGCGGGAGCCAGAACCACAGACCTGGAAAGAAATGACACTCTGGACTTTAACATAAAATCCTTCTTTCCCTTTCCATACCTCTTTCTCTCGCCTGTTTTTAGATATTTAGTGACTCATGGAGACATTTTTGTTAGTTTTATATTTTTTGAAAAGTAGTTCTTTTGTGTGAGCTACTGTGTAGAAGATGCATTAAATGCCTAATGCCGGAAATTCTGGGGTTTCATCCTGCTCCTGTTATGGAGACTGGTCTGCATAGAATTGTTAATTGCAGCAATTTTTATCACATTTTAAAAGTTATTACATGTAATATCTTGCAGATAAAATTGCAGAATAATGGAATCACTGTAACGATTTTACCAGGCATGTTTTTGACTACAAGAAAGTCCTTTCCCCGTCTTGCGCTCAGCGTTCTGTATGAGATGGCCAAAGAGGAGAACAGCGAAGCGTGAGGAACTTGAGAGGCTCCGACTCCAGAGTGCGTTATTGCATTTGGCGAGAAAGACCCCCCCACCATAATTTTTCATTTACTTCATAGTGTCGCTGTCCTATTTCATTTCCCCGGCTGGGGCGATATGGAAACAGCTTATCGCTGTCCTCTAACAATATAAAGTGGGTGATTTTCACCTGAGGAGCGATGGTAAAGGGCCTGAGGTTCTCAGAGCTGCTCTCTGTCTCCACATTCTTCGTGTGAGAAAAGCCCTTCAATGCTCATGTTGTAGACACAGCACCTTTATGGGACTCAATAAAGGCTTAAACATGTAGAAAATTGACTTTATTTGGGGAGTTTAATAAATAATAACACTAGTAATGGGCTGGTGGTGGTCTAGTGGTAGTGGTTAGGATACGTGCCTCTGGACTAAGAGGTTGTGGGTTCAAGCTTGTCCTGCTTCCGGCACCTCATTGTTTGGTCCTTGAGCAAGAACCTTAACCTCAAGATGCATTGTGAACACAGCGCAGCACACAGTGCACCACAACAAAATGTGAGCTCTGCATTTGACCCATCTGTGAAGGAGCAATGGACAGCTTTTTTGGCAGCACCTGGGAGACGGCACTTGGGGACGGTACCTTGCTCACGAGTACCTCAGTGGTACCTTAATGATCATGTCAGCTGGTAGATAACCTAGTGGGTCCTGTGATTAGAAGGTCACCAATTCAGTCAAAGTCAAAGTCAACTTTATTGTCATCTCTGCTATATACACTGTACAGATATACAGAGAGACGAGATGACGTGGCTCCAGTTTTTCAGTGCAATAGGAAATAAAGGACAAAGAACAAATAAGGCACACAGAATAAACAGTATATCAATAGAATACAAAAATATACATTTTAAACATTTTATTGAAGTTCCAGACCGGTAAATGTACTCATGAGCAAGATATCATCACCAAGTAATGCTCCTTGGGGACCCACTGCTCCTTCACAGATGGGTCAAATGCAGATCTCACATTTGGTTGTGGTGCACTCTGTGCTGTGCTGCATTCACAATGACAAATAATCACTCACTTAAATCCACTTTAAGTCAAGTTTCTCAAGGCCGCTGATCCAGGAACAGTTTAAGGCTTTGATATACTTATGTCTCTGCTTGTACAGATCAGATGCTCGATCGCAGCTCTTCATTAGAGCCTGTAAATTTGGGCCCAGAGCTGTGATCCCACAGCGTGTGAAAGCAGGTGTCGGGTTCCAGTCCCCCACCGAGCCCTCTGCTAATTACCTCATTAAAGCAATTAGCCAGCTGATAGGTCTCTTTTTGACATTTGGCACACAGACGCGTTCCACCGTCCGTCATCCATGCCAAGGCCGCTGTTTTTATTGCCTTCGGTGCGTGTTGATTGGCTGTGACTTTTAAAATGAGCTGTGACCGGCTGAGATGCCCTGTGTGATGTGCGCCGGTTGGACAGGATTTGATTGGCTGTAATCCACCATGTCGGATGGGGATAGATTGTTTACCCCAACTCCACCTCCGGGTGAAAATATTACCACTCTCTAATATTGGCAAAAGGTTTCGAAAGAATAATATTAGATATAAGATCTAGTTTGTAATGTAAATGTAATTTGTAATGATAGTTGTCATTGATTTCTGTGAAGATAATTGTGGTTACTGTGAAACAACACCTCGCTATATTTGTTCTTCTGCTTCTTCTTTTTCTTCTTCCCATTTTTTAGGATCCTAACTTTTCCACAGGTTTTGTTGTAGAGACGCTGTTCATGGCTTAACATCTGTACTATTACTCTTCTTGTTAGCCCCTAGTGGTGAGGAAGTGAATGGAGCACATGGTTGTTATATTTTAGCCACCTTCATCAGCATCCATTCTTCTTTTCTTCTCCTTCATCCTTCCTCTATCCTTCCTCCTTTTTGTTCCTTTTAGCAGTGATTCAGCAACTATAGCAAAGGAAAACACGTTTAGACATCTATGGGCACTAAAAATGCTACATAATTTTATGCAGCCCAAACCGTAAGTTGCACAAAGCTGAAACTTGGTCAGTAAGTAGGAATGCTGCTTAGCATTTTCACACTCTGTGACACTATCCTGAATTTTCATCCCATTGAACTAATTATTCCCTCTTTATTTTACTTTATTTCTCCTTTTTACCTGTTTCTTCAAGTGGGAAATGTTAAACGCACTGCCACATTGTCATTTTTGAGGAATGTTTCAAACTGCATTTAAACCTTTTTCATCACACAGTTTTGGGCTTTTACCTCCCAAGTTCTTCAGCTAATTTACTGCATTTCTCCTTTTCTCCATTTTCACTTTACTTCTTGCTACCTTTTTGCATTACACTGTAATCATATATATAAAGGCGTGTGAATATATAAAGTTGGTATTGTAATGGTTGGCCCCATGATTAGAAGGTCAGTGGTTCAAATCCCAGTATCATTGGGGTACTCATGAACAAGGTACCGTTCCCTGAAGCTGCCAACAAATCTGCCCACTGCTCCAAAGCTGCCCACTGGATGGGTCAAATGCTGTCACATGGATCGCATGTGCTGTGGTGTGTTCACAATAACAAATAATTGACTATATCATTTGAGGGTAATTTATGTAATAAACTGGCGCAGTAGGTCAAAATGGAACCCTATATCTACACTTACACACACACTCGACAAATGTGAGGCTTGTCCTGCTGGTCCTGTCTTCTCCTGTCCTGCTTCTGACTGTGAGTTCTGCCCTCTTGTGGTCAAGCGGTGTTAATTTACTCTGATTTATACAGAACTTAATGAGACATATAGAGGCAGCTGATATCAATTATCTATTAAGAATTTTCATATTTTGGATTTTGGTTGCACATAGAAGAGCAGAGATTTCCTACACTAGCTACAAAAACTGAGACTTAAATTAAATAAAAATATATCTATTAATATCTGCAATGTGTTAAGACCTGTGAATCTGAATAATAAGCTTAAACATGCAACTTTTTACTTTACTATTACTATATGCACTATATTATTACAATATACTGTATACTATATGCTTATCACTATATTACTACATTTATTACAATTAAAGTGAATATTTAAAGGTTATGGAAATATTGACAGGAATAGCAAATAATACTAAATCTTGGAATTTCACATATATAATTTTATATCAAAATATTTGCAACATTTTTATAATATTTTTCTATTTATTTACAAGTTTTAACAAGAAGCAATAAGCGTCATTCACCAGTATCTTCTGAAGAAAAGTTGTTATATCAACTTTGCAAGGAGCAATGAACATAATTTTAAGTTATTCTGTGTGTTAGCTCACATGGTGTGTGTTGATGGTGTGAACGTATGAAGAGTTTTGATGCTTATGAGACGTGTGTGATAATCAGTATAAAATCAATATAATCTACAGTATATGAATGATGTGTATGTATGTGAGTTTTGGGGGGAGGGCACGGTGGTTTGTATATGATGTGTGTGTGTATATGTATATGATTTGTGTGTGCATATATGTGTGTGTGTATGATGTATGTGTGTGTTTTGTGGGATGGGGGGTGACAGTGGTCTGTGTGAGTATATGATGTGTGTGTGTGTGTGTGCATGCGTGTGTGTACGTCTGTATGATGTTTGTGTGTGCATGCGTGTGTGTATGTGTGTATGATGTGTGTGTGTTTTGGGGGGTGGGGGTGGGGGTGACGGTGTTCTGTGTGTGTGTGTTGTCCCAGGGCTCGAGTTCACCTCATATCCTCAGCCCCGGAGACGGCCGATGTCAGCTCTCATCACACACTCCAGCCAGGGGTGTGTGTGTGTGTAATGAGTGTGTGTGTGGATGAGTGTGTATGTGTGTGATGAGTGCGTATGTGTGTGTGTGTTTTCCCTGGGTGGCCTTTTCCCTCTGCACCGCCAAAGGCAGGAGGAGGAGAAGCAAGCATCGCTGATCTGCCTGCTGTTACTCCTCTCCTCCCTCACTCTCTACCTCCCTCTCTACCGCTGTCTCTTCCACCTTCTCTTTCTCTCTTTCTTTATATCTCTCTCACTTCCACCTTCTCTTTCTCTTTGTGGATCTCTCTTTATATCTCTCTCTTGATCACTCACTCTCACTTTTTCCATCACTCTGCTCCTCTTCCTCTGTTTCTCTCTCCTTTTTTTGTTCTCTCTCTCTCTTTCTATATTTCTCTCTCTCTCTCTCTCTCTCTCTCTCTCTCTCTCTCTCTCTCTCTCTCTCTCTGTCACCTTCTCTTGCTCTCTCTCTTACCCCCACTCTCTTTTTACTTTCCACTCACTCTTTCTTTCTATATTAATTATTATTATTTTCTCTTTTCCTCTCTCTCCTCCTCACTCTACCCATCTCTCTCCCTCCTTCCTGCTCTCTCGGTGAAGGTCGCACAAAAACAGCATTAGATGGAGAGAGAGAGGGAGAGAGGGCAATAAAAGGTCAGGCTTTAGCCCAGAGTAAACAGCTCTCCTGCAACGTACACTATCTTCATGTCTGTTTTCCAGCAATTTGTGTGTGTGTGTACTGTAAATATTCCAGAGTAAATGTAGCCCCTCCTTTACACCGTGTCCCAAAATTTGTTAGAGCTTGCAGATTGTGCCATAATTTCCCTCCCCATAATTCATCAGTTGCTGCTCATCCCAAAAACACACACCATTACAATGTTTCACTTGTGCTGAGCTTCAGATGTGGATATGATGCAGTGACTGATATTTTTACTTAATGTTTACATTTTAATATCTGTTTTTCAGGATTATGTCATTTTTCTACATATTTATTATTACTATATATTTTTTGCAAAAATTTCATTTTTGATTTGTACGCATTTTGATATTTTTCCTAATTCTTATATAATTCAATCTCTCCCCTCTTTGGATTGGCAGATTGCCGAGACATACGCCTTCCTGCCCCGCGAAGCCGTCACGCGATTCCTGATGAGTTGTGGCGAGTGCCAGAAGCGGATGCACATCAACCCCAGCACTGCCGAGTTTAAAGGTCAGATTATTCTTTATCTAGGGGTGTCACAATACATCAATCTGCACCAGTACATTGATTAAACGATCTACAAGCAGCAGTCCAAAATGAATGAATGAAAGCAAGCAAGATATTGAATTGGCATAATAATAATAATAATAATAATAATAATAATTCATCATCATCATCATCATCATCTTCATTCATCATCATCATCATCATCATCATTTGCACCTTTCATACCTTAAAATTCAGATTTGAAGTTTATAGAAAGTTAATTATCAAGATTAAATTGAAAGAGAAATTAAGAAATCAAAATCTAAAGTAATAAAATTATACAGAAAAATCCTGAAAAATAGACATATGAGTGTAAATACTGCAGGTGACTCGATCAAACGACTGATGTGTGTATAGTTGTTTGTAACCAGCTTTATTCTTATCTTAATATGTATATACTTTAATATTGATATACTTTAAATCTCTGTGTGTGCATTTCTGTCATTTTTATGCAAAAACAACTTAAAGATTTGGACTTTAATACAGATTGTTCCTTTGTTTAGAAAACGACCGTCCCACCTCACTGGTGCCAGACCTGATCGACTACAACATGCCTCTCACTGCCACCTACCTGAAGCAGATGAAACTGCAGTGCATGAGCACCAACGAGCAAGTGAGTGCTGGAGCGGCCACTTTACTGCTGCTGTTAGAGCTGGAACATGCTGGTCGATTGTTGGCTCCTGAACTGAATATTTTAGCAGACTTTGTGATATCAGCACATGTTGAATTGTTGTACATTGGGGGTAGTTGGTGGTGTAACGGTTGGGTGTGCGCTCCGTGAACAGAAGGTCACAGGTTCAAATCCAGGGCCGGTAAAGTTACCACTGAGGTACTCGTGAGCAAGGTACCATCCCCAAGCACTGCTCCCTGGGCGCTTGCTAGCTGTCCACTGCTCCTTCACAGATGGATTAAATGCAGAGGTCACATTTCGTTGTGGTGCAATGTGTGCAGTGTGCTGTGCTGTGGTTTGTTCACAATGACAAATAATCACTCACATTGGATTGCCTGTTTTTGGGCTATTCCTTTCTCTTCAACCTTTAATAAACAGGTTTAAAGGGACGCAAACTGGTAGGTGAGTAAAGCTCTGCTCCCAACAAAACTCTGAAATGTGTTTTAAAGTTGGTGGAACATTGTTACTACTCTAAGAACCCAGAACTATTTTAGATTTATGCTTACACATTTTCACATGACCACATTTTCTCATTATGAGTAGTTGTGTAAATAATAAGTTTCATCATAATATGATTTTACATCAGTTCAAGAAACAACAATTTGACATCGGTCAATATCACAAAGTCTGTTACGATAAGGTGTTGCACGGTGGCGCAGTGATTAGCGCTGCCGCTTCACAGGAAGAAGGTCCTGAGTTGGCCATAGGGTCTTTCTGTGTGGAGTTTGCATGCTCTCCCCGTGTTTGCACGGGTTTTAACCAGGCGTTGCGGTTTCCTCCCACAGTCCAAAAACATGCGATATAGGTTGATTAGCGACTCCAAGGTGTGAATGTAAGGTGTGCGCACTGCGGTGTGTTGGGTTGTTCCACGCCTTGCACCTGTAGTCCCGGTGTGGGCTCAGGTCTCCACAACCCTGATACGGATTTAGCAGATTGGATAATGAATGAATGAACGTTACGATACAATGATTTTATTCAATTCAGTAGCCAATGATCGATAGGAGACAATATCATATGCTAATTTAACACCATCACTTCCATTCATATCACATCACAAAAAGCTAATGACATTTGACACCTCAATCAGATATTTAAATAAGAAACAATTGTCTTTTAATAAAATGAACCTCCTACAACACATATCAAATACATGTCTACGGATGGAACTTTTTATCACCTCTTTTAACACACACTTGCAGATAGAAGAGTTTCTGTATTTGCCAATTTTAAATGCTTTTATTGTTTTTCAGTAAAATCTTGCTATGTAGCCTCACTCGTCGAGCCCAAATTGAAGCCTAACTACACCTAAGAAGCTTTTAAATGAAAATTTCATACAGCTCGGTACAGTACAGTACTGAAAGGCTCCATTATGTGCAGCATGTGGTTGCCAAGGTAAACTCCTATAGCTTTGGTTGCCTCAGCAACAGTATATACCTGAGAGCTCAGAATAGCAGTTGATGGGTTACAAATACCCCTGTGTGCACATGTTATAAAAGTCTGCCTATATAACTTAAAGATGGAAAAAACGAGTCTCTCTTAAGGAGATATGCCCTGGAGCCCGTACTGCACATCCTACAGCCCCGCAAGTGACTTTTGGTCTGTATTAGTGCCCATGTGGCTTGACTCGAAAGTGGAAATTTGCTTAATTTGATAGTTTACAGCTGGACAGAGTGAAATATTATCTGTTTGGTTAGAAAAAATATTCAAAAGTGTTACTAAAACAAATCGTTGTTGTTGCTACACCTGCTGAACCTGTTTGTTGTTATTGCGCAGTTTGAACACCAGGGGGAGGCACTTACCTGCTTTATAATACACAACATACTGGACCTGAGGCCTACATGTCCATTATTAACAACTTTACTTATCTAGAGACAAAGAAAGAAAGAAAGAAAGAAAGAAAGAAAGAAAGAGTTAGTGTGAGAAAAAGAGAATATGAAAGGGAAGGAGAGAGAGAGATCAAAAGAAAGTAAAAGAGAGAGATAGGCACTAATTTGTTAGAACTTGCAGTGGTTTAGTGGTTACAGGAAAAAATAATTAACGTTCAAGATTTTGTTTATTTAAATTCAAGATTTTGTGGTTAAGAAATATTAATGGACTAAACTGATTGTTGTCCATTAATTACAGAAAACCCTTGTTAATAAAGCAAGCAGCATAAAAAAGTTAAAATGTTGCTGTGCAGAATCAAAACTGCTTAAAACCGCGAAAATCTGCAGATTTCTTCTTTAAATATTATTTACAATTATTTGTTCTCAGATAAAGTGCTGGGAGTGAGTTTAAAGATTCACTTGACCATTATTAGTATTATTATTATGATGATGATGATGATGTAATGCAGGTGCAACATATTATAAAAATAAATTATAAGTGAACCTTTGAAAATAAAAGAAGCCTTGTTAAAAAACAAAAGCAAAAATGTCCTAAGACTTACATATGTTTTTTCCCCATAATTTGCACATGTGCAGATACTGTTTATGATATAATTTTCTATTTAGAGCACATTTTAAGAACATTTTAACCTGTATTGCACAGTGGAAATGCATTGCACTATTTAAGAACTCTGCACTTTTTAAAGACCCCCTGCACTATTTTTATTTTATTACAATTTTATCTAATGTATTGCTATTAAATTTGTAAATGTTGTTTTCTGTGTTTTTATTATCTCATCAGTACACTGTTAGATAAACTTAGGTAAACAAGTATACAGACAGAGAAGATGACGTGGCTCCAGTTTCTAGTTACATAAATAAACTATAATATAAAATATTGTCTAAATCTAAACTAATTATAAAAATGTATTTTTCTATGAGCAAGTTCGTTGTGCTACCTTGTACAATGAGAAATTGTAAATGAATATAAATGTTTATTTTTACTCTTCTGTTTCAGTTTCTTCTAAAGTTTCTTAATCGGTTGTTAATTTCGAGTTTTTATTTTAATTCTCACCGTACGAAGAACGATCATTTCACTACATTTTGTACTTGTATAAAAATTAAGAAGAAAGAATCTCGAATTTTAAAAAATGCTTATGCTATAATGAGAGATTCTTTATTCGAGATTCTTTATTTTTTATTTATCTTTATATAAAGGATAAATACTTTTATTTTTTATACAAAGGTAAAGATGCTTATTTTTATCTTTACGCAAAGATAAAGATAAATTTCTTAATCTCTGTATAAATATAAATAAAGAATCCAATATTTAAAAATAAGGATGCGCAGGGAGGCGGGGCCACAGCTGTCAATCAGACGTGCTGTCACTGCTACTACTAACCCCTAATTCACCGGGGCTGGGTGTGGCCTGCAGTGTAAGCGCCTCCGCCCGTCCTCATCTAGCCCCGCCTCTTCCTCCTCCTCCCGTTTGGAAGCGCGTGCGAGAGGGAGATTCCGGCGTCTCGCGCCGTTATAATAAAACTAAAAAGCGGCGGAACGCTGAAGGAGAGAAATAAAGAGACAGATAAAGACACGGATTAATATCAAATTAAGCGCTGTTGCTGGGGCAGGTGTGAGGAGAGAGAGGTGAGTGGCAACGCTTTCACTTCCTTTATGAATAATTATCAATAAATCTAAATAAACGCTGCTGCTGACGCTCCAGAGCATCAGAATTTTGGAGGCGTTTGACCTCTACAAGCAATGCTCTACGAGATGTAAGGATAACACTGAGGTGTGTGTGTGTGTGTGTGTGTGTGTGTGTGTGTGTGTGTGTGTGTGTGTGTGTGTGTGTGTGTGGTGGGGTGCTTAGGGAAGGGCGAGATGGGGGTAAAATGTCACTGTGACGCAGTGACTCGGACAAATTAAATTAATTAATTATTTAGACCATATGTGACATCACAAAGCACTGTTTACGTTTTTCAGGCTGAGACACATGGCGCGCTCGCTGCTGAACTAAACATAAAAATGTAATAATAATAATAATAATAATAATAATAATAATGATGGGTGGAATATAATCTGGTAAATTATGTATACACACATTGTCCTATTTTTTCTAGTAAAATAAGACTGGCTGAAAAACTACTGTGCGTTGCGGTGAACAGAAAATGGCAACAAAAATGACAAGAATCATGAAAAATGCAAACTGCAGACTAACTACATATATTTTGTATTTGTATTTATATTCTACAAAGAAATCTGTTAATAACTTGTTAAGAGTGCTATATAAATAAAATTGAATTATATAAAGATTATATATATATATATAAATTAAATATACTATATCTATATATATTCATATATATAGACATAGATATAGATATATATAAGATATATAGATATATATATATATATATAAGGCAGCTGCATTCCTTTAATTCCAACATACATTGCATTATTGTCATTATTCTAAATATTTATTCTGCATGGAAAAACATCATAGTCAAAGTCAAAGTAAACTTGATTGTCATCTCTGCTATTTAAGGGTACAAGTATACTGAGAGATGAGACGTATGACTCCAGTTTTTCTTAATTATAGTTTTAACAGTGCAAAGAACAAAGAATAAGCAATATGTAAATAGAATATAAAATATACACTTTAAACTAGAAGTGGAAAGAGACATTATTTGATTACATGTGGTATTCAGCCTACAATTATGGTCTTAGAGTTGTCTTTTACACTGAATGCACTTGAGATCTTTAACAGTTTCAAGATGAAACAATCTATACGGACAGTCTATGAAATAAAACAGTATCTTTTATAAAGTCTGAGCTAACATTCAATTGAATTGATTTGCCCAGTATTCTAAAAACCGATAGGTCAGAATGACATTAAAGTTAGGGGGCTCCAGGCCCGACCAGTTTAGAAACACTAAGTAAAAGAGCACTTGCTCTCTCTTTTTCTCTCCATATTGTGCTGTTTTCACGCGACTGTGAGCTTTTACCGCGCTTTGAAATTTGACATTGCACTGCTGTGCTGCTCTACTGTCTTCAAAACAACAGTGCATTTGCTATTGGCATTTAATCAATAAAGGCCTGTGTGTGCACATGTGAGAGAGTGAAAGAGATATGAGTATGAGCAGGATGTGGATTTTGAGGCCGTATTTATCTCTGCATTTTCAGTTTTAAAATGTTATAATTTTATTGCAAAATTTTACACTGAGTTGAAAAAACAGAATTTCAGAATAGATACACGATAGATAGATAGATAGATAGATAGATAGATAGATAGATAGATAGATAGATAGGATAGATAGATGGATGGATGGATGGATGGATGATGCGACGCATAGGACGGATGGATGGATAGAACAGACACAGATAGATAGGAAACTAACTCATCTATCCATCTATCCATCCATCCATTCATCTTAAAATCGCCACTGTAAGCGTGAATGTTAGCAAGTGTTTGTGCCCGCCCAGGCTGGTGCCCGATCCCAGGCCTGAAGTTTGGAATAGGGCTCCCAGTGCCCAGGACCCTGCTATGGATGAAGCGCTTCAGATAATGAATGAATGAATGAATGAACACTGATCCATATTGTGGCTGCGGTGACCGGAGCCTATCCCGGACCTCCTCCCCAAAACTATATAACACTCAACACCTACACACACACACACACACACACACAACAACACACACCCAGAATACATACACACATACAACACACACACTACAGAAATGCAGAATGTCTTGGCTTCAAAGGAACCTTTTCTACTCTGAACCTTCACTGCTGGCGACTGTTCTCAGCTAATCTGACTGTCTTCACTCTCTCTTAATTTCTTCTTTCCATCTGTCTGTCCTTCCATCCATCCATCCATCCATCCATCCATCCATCCATCCATCCATCTATCTTATCTATCTATCTATCTATTCATCTATCTATCCTTCTTTCTGTACTGCTTATTTCAAAGTATTCTTTCAGCTCTCTTGTCAGTCAGAAATGTCATCACCTGCTTCAGCATCTTCTCCATAGTCAGAGTTCAGTTACTTTCTGGTCAAATTATTTTGTTGTGCAGTCTGAGTTTTTACTTGAGTTGATATATACAAGTAGTTGTTTTAAAAATACTTAAGTAACTACCAGTACATTTTCATTTCTACTCATGTCCGAGCAAACTTTATCAAGCCCCAGAGGGGGATTTTGTTTTAAAAATCCAGAAAGAAAAGAATTGTTCATTAATAATAATCAGAATAAAATACTCATAAATATTGAAGGAGTGTCCCCACATCTTCATCTCCATCACCCAAAATCCTCTCAAATTTCATTTCCCTTCCTCCTCCTACACCCACCCCTCCGTTAGCTCTCACCAGTTTTTAACTATTCTCGCCCGGCGCATTACATATCCATCAACAGCCGGTAGAGGTTATGAAAGAGACGTGTAGAGAGTGAGTGATAGAGAGTGAAATAATTTTTTTCTTAACTTTTTTATTGTTTATAATTTTATGGCCTTCTATCTTGTGTATTTTTCTCCGTTTTAACTTCTTTCTAATCCTCGGTTTCCTCCTCATTATCCAAAGGCATGCAATATAGATTAACTAAGCAGCTCTACTGGCCCCAGAAGGTGGATGCAAGTGATTGGTGTGAGTGTGCCCTGCGGTGTTGGCGCCTGCCTAGGGTTGGTCCCCACCTTGCACCCATAGTTCCCCTGGACAGGCTCTGGGTTCCCGCACTTTAAACTGATTTTTCCATCGTTGTTAACTTCTAATTTCTAAATTCTGTCTTTTGATTTGTGCTGTGTTAGGGAATATTTCACTACATGTACTTGTATAACTATGTATGTGACAAAATAAGAATCTAGAATCTCCCCAAAAAAACAAGATAAGATCCAAACCCACGAACCTGGTTACTATATTTAGTAAGTAACTTACTATATTTTTAAAATAGCATTGTATAAAACACTATAATGTGTTTCCCTGCCTCTGTACAACAAAGCCTATTTTCAGCCAGGAGATGTTTGTCTGTAAGAGATGCAGTGGCACTGTAATATGGGTTGCAGAAGGAGAGTAGGAGCTGGCAGTGGAGTGTTTTTTGGGGTGGGTGAAGGGATGTGTGGGGCAGGAGGAGTGTAGGAGCTGGCAGTGGAGTGTGTGTGAGGGGCAGGAGGAGGAGCTACAGGAGGGGTGGGTGAGGGGATGTGGGGAGGAGGAGGTAGGAGCTGGCAGGCAGGTGTTTGGCTGTGGAGGGGATGTGTGGCAGGAGGAGGTAGAGCTAGGAGTGTTTTTGGGGTGGGTGAAGGGATGGGGGCAGGAGGAGTGTAGAGCTGGCAGGGAGTGTTTGGGTGGTGAAGGATGTGTGGGGCAGGAGGAGTGGTGAGCTGGCAGTGAGTGTTTTGGGTGGGGTGAAGGATGTGTGGGGGCAGGAGGAGTGCGAGAGCTATGTGTGTGGGGGCAGGAGGAGGTAGGAGCGCAGGGAGAGGAGTGTAGAGGGGAGGGATGTGGGGGCAGGGGAGGGAGGGGATGGGAGTGTTTTTGGGTGAGGGGATGTGTGGGGCAGGAGGAGGTAGGAGGCTGGCAGAGCAGCTTGGGTGAGGGGATGGGGGCAGGAGGAGGTAGGAGCTGGCAGTGGGAGAGCTTGGGGTGGGTAGGGATGTGGGGGCAGGAGGAGTGTAGGAGCTGACAGTGGAGTGTTTTTGGGGTGGGTAGGGGGATGTGTGTGGGGGATGGGGCCATGGTATGGAGGTTCAGAAGAGAGAGAGATGAGTAGTGATGTGGATGGGTTGGAGTGGGGTTTAGGGAATATAAAAATGAGGATCAGAATTGAAGGTGGCAGAGATGTGTGTGTTTGTGTGTGTGTCCAGGATTTCGCGATGTTTTGATCACAATTATTAACGCAAATCCAGCCAATCCCCACTAATTCATTACTACCGCAATTTTGACCAACAAACGCAACTTCTCCACTATTTTTTACCAATCATTGTAGTTTCAAGAAAACTTTTGAGCCATAATGGCCAGCTTAACCTACTCTTGTTACGTTTAGGAAACGTGATAAAAACACCTCACATTTACCTTCAAAAATAACTAAATGATTAATACAAATAATAGTGGTTCTGTTCCCTTCATTTTATTTAATTGTTGGGGAATTTTAGGGGACAAAATTGCCAATTATTTCTTAACTTTGACTTGTTTCCGCAAAATTTATTAAAAATAAAAACACTTAAAAACACAGCAACTATCGTCACAAATCTGGCACAAAATCAGGCATTTTAGGCCAGAAAAATCTCAAAAAAGGCCCCGAAGTCCTGGAGGGACTGATTTAGAGAGTTGTGAGCATGTATCTGTCCCCTAAAAACCTATGATGTGCATATTTATTTATGGTTTATGGGGACATTTTTGTATGTAAGAACTGGTCCATATGAGGAACAGTGATCTTACTTGTTACAGAGAAAATAAAGGAGGTAAAGTATTAGCTTTTGGTTACTGAGGTTAAGTTTAGGTTTGTCTGGGTCGCAGCTGTATCAGTTATTTATTATTTACATCAAGTCATACTGGCTTGTGGGAGCTTAGGTGAGTGACCAGCTCTAAGAAAAGAATAATGATTTTAGCTGTTTTATTAGGAGAAACTAAAAGAGGTAAAAGATTAGATTTTGGTTACTGAGGTTAAAGTTAAGGTTAGATGTGACTGTAGAATTATTTACATCTAGTCATAATCACAATCTTTTGGTAAATACGGGTTAGGGTAAGGGTTTTCTGTCAGTGGAGTTACCAGATATAGATATTAATGCAAGTGTGTTTGTGTTAGGAGCTGGGGGGATGGTGATGGATGGATTGTTATGATGGAGATGCTGAGTGTTAGCGGTGATGTGTGGGGTTCAGCGCTATGGAGTAGCTGACTGAAATTAACAATAAATGTGATAATGAAAATTGTTTTCTTAAGATCATGAGATATTTGCTTATGATCCTGAGAAAACTGTTTTTGTTAGTTTTACTACAAGAAAAAGAATCATATCTTGGAGAAAACAACTTTCATTATCTATTTTATGACCCTGAGAAAACATTTTAGAACAGCTTTCATTATCTCAAGATAAAAGTTTTGCATGTTGCAGATGGGTCTCCCTTCTCGTCCTCCTCCTTTCCGCATCACGCCACACTGAGCATAAGCTAGGGTTCTGGCTTCAGTAGAGTTAAATATAGCATTACTGTTACCACACATGAGTCCTTCTTCTCCCATTCCCACTCCCAGTTTGGCTGAAGACCAAAGGAATTGCTTCCATACAGCAGAATAATCCACTAACGGCAGATCCATGTACAGATGTAACAATTCATCAATACATCAATTTAGGGATCGGAGAGTCTATAGCATTGATCCAGAATGAAAACACTGATCAGACATCACTTTATTTTGAACAGAGCAGACTGTTTTTCATGTTAATATCTGGTTGAGTTCAGGAATAAAAATGTCAAATGATATTTTAAATGCTTTTGTGATTTGATGTGAATGGAACTGATGGCTGCTAATCATTGGCCCCAGAATTCACTGCAACAAAATCGAGATTGTGAGCAAATAATATTAGCAGACATTGTATTGTTGTCTGTTGAATCGATATAATACCGTATTGTGATGAAACTTGTGATTTACATGCCTAAATCTGGGTGTAGCAGTCCTGACCTGAGAGAAAATGAAAATAACGTGGCTAAAGCTCTTGTTTTTCATATCCACTTGAAAAAATTGGGATACAAGTAAAGATTATTTTGTTAGTAATATGTTGATTATTTCTTTCTATACAGAGTCTGCCTTTAACTTAATAAAATGCAAATTGCGGATATGTCAAGCAGTAAAAGCAATTTTGTCCCCAGCACTTCTTTTAGTACAAAATCCAGATGGCAAATCCTGAAGAAATTCCATGTGGATAAAGGATAAAATGGTGAAAAAGTTAAAAAGCAGAAATTACAAAATCAGTTATTACAATAAAGGTAGTGCCCCTAGTGGCCAAAATAGGAAATGACAAACATAATGGCGGCGCCCACTGTGGCCAAAATAGAGAATTTACAATTTTATAAGCAGGAAAAATAAACACAATAGCTGGGCCCCTCAATCAGTTGAATGTTAAGACATGAAAGCAGACTTGCCAAACAAAAAAGTGTAGAGTTAAAGGCCAGTAAGTGCAAAATAATGAGGAGAACAAATCAAGAATAATGACTGGCTGCATTGTTGGGAACATTTGGACAAATAGACAAACTTGTTTTGTCTTTTTGAACTTTGGGAAGCCCACTACTCAACATTTTAGCCCTCAATGTAGCTTCTTTATAAAAGATTTAGTTTTAGTTTGTATTGTTTTTTTCTTTCGTGCTTGTCGTTAACATAATTTTACACGCATAAAATTTCTGGTGATTGACTTGTTCTCAAATACCTCTTTTTTTTCTTTTGCTTCCCTTATTTAATTTCTTTTCATCTCTTTTCAATCCACTCTGTCTTTATTCACTCCCTCGTTTTCCCCCTCTGCAGGATGAGAGTTCAGTAAGCAGTGAGGATTTGGACATGGCCGAGTCGTATGGTCTCTCTACTGAGGCCCAGCAATCAGCCCACTGCCACGCCCGAGCAGCCACCCGAGAGGAAACCCACTCCCACTCAGCCTGGCATCAAGGAGGAGGAAGGTTAGAATATTGACACACTCTCATCCACACATTCTCACACTCCCCAGCACACCCCCTGGCGCATATTCACTTACTCTTCATAGATCTATCCACTTGTCTACTGTGCAACCATCCGTCCATCAATCTATCAATCAATCTATCAATCTATCAATCTATCAATCAATCAATCTATCTATCTATCCATCTATCTATCTATCTATCTATCTATCTATCTATCTATTCATTCAGTATTTTTTTTCCGCCAGAGAAGTTCTAAAGCAGCTCTGTTCTCTTTCCCTATCTCTGTTTTTTATCAAACCCATCTTTTGGATACTATTGACAGTTTAGTCTATCCATCTTTCTTCTGTCTTTGTTACAATTTTATGTTGCATAGACAACAACAGGAAAAATAGAAAAGGACATTTACAAGACTCTCTTATGTGAGAGCTTACGAGCTTAGGTATGAAGGTGGTGCCAGTATTTATGGAAAATGCGAGTAGGATTGTTAAAATTCAGGAAAGTCTTTTGTGAAGCTCATTTTGACGTCTTATAGTAAATGGCATCCCCGTTCTTGATGCTATACTCCCTCTCTAGCCCATTATATTCAGGCTGGGCGACTGCCAAATGGGTGCTGGAGTTATTTGGCACCATTAAGGGAAGTTTGAAGGTTTTCTCATTCTTTTACCGCACCACTTACCGCTGCCTCTGTACAGACTTTCAAACGCTTGCTGTCAGAAGTTCAGTATTTCAGACTCGACTCAGACCTGGTGGGGCAGATAATTCATTTGTTCACTGAATTTGGAGTCTTGCTGCTGAGAACTTTCTTGACACGACGTCATGTCAGTATGGACATCAGCTTGTCATTTGATTGATGTGTTAAGGTCTGGGATGAAAACCAGGTATGTTTACAAGTGTTTACAATTATATAAATGTAAATGTAACCTTAGCTATGTTAACCTTTTTGCTAGCTATCATTATACTGATAGCTGAAGACAGCCTGTTCACAAGTTACTTAAATTACATTCAGAAAATTAATAATTGGATAGCATTAATGTTTAAATTACCATCAGGGTTTTACTGTTTTCTATAAAGTCATTTAGCGTTGTTTGCTGCTGCTGCATGAACTCTAACCACTTCAAGATTCAAGATTCTTTATTTGTCACGTGCAAGTTATACAGGTACAACATGCAGTGAAATGTATCCTGATCCGCTCTTTTAACTGTGCAAGACAAGGAAAGACAAATAGACACAATACAACTTATTAAAAGATAAGACTGACTTAAATAAGGATAAGGTTAGGTAACAGAACGAAAAAATAAAAACTATATGTTATACAATAAGGAAGATGTTACATGTGCAATATAAAAAGTTACATAAAAGAAGCTTTTTTAACCTGAGATTGCAAAATTGTGCTAAGACCTAACAGGCACAGAGATGATTTTAAAGTGCCAACTGCAGCATTATACAAGGAAGCAGACAGAGTAGAGAGCGGTGATATTGACAACGAAATGTGGCAAACTAAAGTATAAGTGATTATCACAATTCGAGGTTTATATAGTAGGCCGACAAAGAGGTTATCGAGCACATATGAGGTATGTATTAGCAGTATGTACTAACATGGACAATTACAGTATAAGTATCGTAATGATATGAGGCAAGGTATTAGTAGCATGTAATAACAGAACTTAAAAAGGGCATGTCCTTTGTTCAGAAAAACGGATGGCCTTGAGGATAGAAACTCCTCCTGAGTCTCTCTGTTTTAGCCATGATGGTGCAGAACCTTCTGCCTGATTGCAGAAGATGAAAAAGTCTGTTTCTGGGTGAGATGAGCTTTTAGAATCTCAACAGTAGCTAATCAGAAATATTACAGATCACTAGCCAGTCAGCTAATCAGCAAACACTAGCTTGTACAGTCAATAAGAGTCTTGCACTACCACATATAGTTAATCAGAACCATGACACGTGATGCATATTGTGCCAATCAAAGCCATGCACTATCATGCACAGCCAATCAGAGTCATGCACTATCATGCACAGCCAATCAGAGCCATGCACTATCATGCACAGCCAGTCAGAGTCTTGCACCATTATACACATCCTATGAGAGCTATGAACCATTATGCAGAACCAGTCAGAGCTGATCACGATCATACACAGCCAATCAGAGGCAAGCACTATCATACGCAACCATGCAGAGCCTTGATTTGTAGATAGTGTCCTTAAATTTGTTTAAATGTAAAAGATATCTTAGCAAAAATCCAAATGGGGACACACTTTTTTGTCTGCAGGTGTAACAGTCTGAACATTTGTTCCCAAAATAAGTTTAGGTCAAAAACACCGACTCACACACATATGCACACACATTTCTCAACACAATGAGCTGGTGAAGGAGGTCGGGCAGGGTGAAGAGGAGGAATTAGCGAGGCCACTTTTTCGGCTAATCCTCCATAATCACACTCAGAATGGGCTGGAGAGAATTATTGCAACACACACATACCCCTTAGAGGTACTGGGGAGAGCTGCCAGAGGAGCCTCACCAGGCTGTCCTGCCCCTGAATGGTAACTGGGGGTAATAATTACCCTAAAGATGCGTGAGTGCAGTCAGTGTGGTCACTACTCTAACAAGGCGTGAGTGAAATCAGAGGGTCATCAGCGGGTCACTCAGTTATCACCAGAACTCTGAGCTTGTCCCGGACGCTCACGTTGTTTTTTGGCATTGAACAGTCCCATTACAGTAGTAGAATCTTCTTTATTTGGAAAATAAAGTGAAATTAAAATTATCATTAAAACTTGTATTGGTCACATGATGAGCAAAAATGAGATATTTTACATTACGAGGAAATATAATGAAGCTATTTGTTTTAGCTGACATAATAAGTAAAATTTAGTTATATGGCACATTTAAGCAACAGCAATGAGACAGGACTAAAATCTCAACTCATGGATTGTTGGACTTTGAAAAACTAGTTTATCTGTCTTTGCCATATTTAAAATCCAAAAATGAGTTATATAAATATTATATGAATTAAATAAATATAAAATACTTAAAATCTCACAATAATAAAATATATAACAAATTATGGTCAGGTTTTTAAACTACATGTTACTACTGTTATTTATGAATATTTGGACAGATATATTTTAAAATTCAACAAGACAAAGATATAAAAATTCTATGTGCTAGGGCCTGTCTGCTGCTCACATCCTGTCTCAGTTCCCTTAGGTGAGTAGAAGAAAGAGAGGTTAGACAAACGCTGGTTTCTCCTGAGGAGCGCTGAAGGCCAGAGGAATCTGAGCCAAGATGGGAGGAGAAAAGGACAGAGAGAGGAAAGGGAGGAGATGGAAGAGAGGGAAGAGAGAGACATGGGTGAGGATAAGGAAAGAGATGGAGGTGAGAGAAAGGGAAGAGACAGGCTGGGGCAGAGAGTTGGAACAAAGAGGAGAGAGAAGAGAGGAGAAAGGGAGGGGAGGAAAGGAGGAAGGGAATGAAGAGGAGGCAGGGTGAAAGAGACAGATATTTTGGAAAAGGTGAAGAGGGAAGAGAGAGGAGAGAGGGAGGAGAGAAAAGAGGGAGAAGAGAGCAGAGGGAAGAGGAGAGGCTAGGTTTACACATAAACAGAGTTTTAGCCACCTCAAAGGCATATTTTTTACATGAAGATGAAGATTTTTCAAAACACCAGATTCTGTGGATATATGTAAACAAAATATATAAAAATATGCATTTATAAAAATGTCTGCATATGTGTAAAACAGGGTCCTTAGCATAATTCTGTTTTAACACGTAGTAATACCAAATATTTTCATATATTTAGCTTGTCCATTCTGTTTCTTTTGTGTCGATTTGATTTCTCCTCATCTTCTCCATCTCATCATTTCCCCAACCCCTCGCGAGTCAAGTTGGTACCAATCATGTTGTTTTCTCCGTGAACACGCCCACTTATATAGACGTTTAGTATAATGAATTCACCATTTCACCACACACACACACACACTAACACACACACATAAGCCATTATTATGGTGGATAAAAGAAGTTGTCCAGCTTCAGATCACACAGCG
Source organism: Distichodus sexfasciatus (assembly GCA_032718565.1). NCBI lineage: Eukaryota > Metazoa > Chordata > Actinopteri > Characiformes > Distichodontidae > Distichodus > Distichodus sexfasciatus. The sequence goes on from JAVGVS010000136.1 coordinate 800,825, forward strand.
AGTCCCTACAGGAACGGATCCAATGTTGATCATCAAAAGACATAATTACCTTCATGCTGTGTTGTTTTCATTAAATTTGACGTTATTAAGCGGAAACAGGAGCACAGTGAAATAACAGTGCACTAAATCCCACACCTGACAACCCTTCTTATTATGGGTTCAAGATGGAAAAGTATACGTAACCCTGATGCATCTACATTTACATTTAGCGGATTATCTTACACACAGTGAATTCCCTTTCCCTCATTTCAGAGACAGTCTCTGGCAACTTGAAGGGTCTAGAAGAGAAGAGAGGCAGAGAGAGGAGAGGAAAGACAGAAAAGGAAAAGTGAAAAAGAAATAGAAAAGGAGGAAAGAGAGAAGTTAGAGGAGAAAGAGATAGAGGGAAGAAAGAGAGGAGAGAGAAGAGCGAGGGGAGGGAGAAGAAAGAAGAGAGGGAGGAGAGAGAAAAGAGGGAGTAGAGAGAACAGAGGGAGAGAGGGGAGGAGAGAGAAGAGAAGAGAAGGCTGAGAGAGAAGAGAGGAGAGACAGAGGAGAGAGAGAGAAGAAGGGACAGAGAGAAGAGAGGGAGAGGGAGAGGAGAGAAGAGGGTGAGAGGGAGCAAGACAGAAGAAAATAAAGGGAAGAAAGGGGAGAGAGAGGGTAGAGAGGAGAGAGGGAGAAAAGAGGGAGAGAGAGAAGAGGAAGAGAGGTGGAGAGGAAGAAGAGAGGAGGAGAGAAAAGGGGATGGAGAGAGAATTGAGGGGAGAGGGCGGAGAGAGTTAGTGATGGTGGAGTGAATAGAGGGAAGAAAGGGAGGAGAGAGTAGAGATGAAGGAGAGAGAAAAGAAGGGAGAGAGAAGAGGGGGAGGAGGAAGAAGAGAGGAAGAAGGAAGGAGAGGGTGGAGGAGAGAGGGAGGGGAGAGTAACGAGGAGAGGAGAGAAGATTAGAGATGGAGGAGAAAATAGAAGATAGAAAGAGGAAGAGATGGAGATTAAGGAGAGGAAGGAAAAGATGGAGAGGGACAGAGGGTTAGAGGTGGGCCTGGCACCTTTGTTTTCCCTCTCCAGACTATTCTCCTCAGAGAGTGGCAGCATCACTAATCTGCTCCCGCCTCGATTCCTACCAACGGAGTCACGCTTACAGAATGGGTGTTCTTGCTGCCGAGGCCATGGTCCTTACGGAGAGGTGAACGGTAACGGAGCTGCAGCGCCGCTGGATTTCAGCACCACCTCGTCCTCCTCGTCCTCGGAGGAAGGCCAGCAACCAGTCAACCTGAGTGACAGACTGTTACCGGGGGTGACCCCGCCCCTCGGCACATACCCACTCGACCCCAGCAGGAAGTACGCTATCAAGACAGAGTACAACAACAAGGTGAGGGGGCAAATAGCTGCACCAGCACTGCCAACCAAATCTGGCCTTCATTTGACCCTTCCTTGAAGGAGCAATGGACAGCTGACATGGCAGCACCTGGGGAAGCAGTAGCTTGGGGGCGGTACCTTGCTCATGAGTACCTCAGTGGGTCAGGACTTGAACTGGCAAGTTTCTGATCGCGGAGTTAACGCTTAACTGCTACACTACCAACTGTTCCTTGCTCTGTTATGGTAGCGGTATTGGTACGTTGGTGAGAGACGAGGGTGAACCCTATTTCACATCTTAACCTACCCTGTTTTGTACCACTTCACGTGAAGGGCCAAGGGGTGAAATGGGATTCACCCTAAATGTAACGTTGCAACCAAAATGAACACTGCTCTGGGTAAGAGGGTCTGCCACATGCCTTAAAAATGAAGAAAGCGCAATGTTAGTGGCTATAATCATGTGTGTTTCTGTGTTTCAGAATCCTCAGTACAGCTCTAGGAGCTGTGACTCGTGAAGACGGAGGTGAGCATGTGCTGAGACTCAAACGCGCTCAAGGCCATCGTCAGGATGATGACGACGACGATCATGACGACCATGACGACGGAGACAAGATCAACGATGCTGAGGGTCTGATCCTGAGAGACTCAAAGCCAATGAGATTCCACGTCTTCTTTTTCTCCGTCTAATTGTCTGGAATTTGCTGACATTTGAATTTGAACTCGAGGTATTTTCTCTAGAGGATTAGGGTTAGAGTTGTCACATAATGACGGAATCACATAACGAATCCCATTTAAAATGCCCTCAGCACCATTATTATCTCTAATAACACACAACAAAATAACAACAACAAAAAAAAACAAAAGGACAATTCACGAACGAAAGTGCATGTAGCAAAATCGCATATATGAAAAAGCACACTACACCGCCATAACTCAAGACGACGAGAGCAAGTTCAAACTGCGTTTCTAGCGCAGAAAGTGTAGGAGGACTAGCGGCGACAAACGTGGGACTGTCAAGTGGTTAGGATGCTCACCTCACCAACCTCCAGCACTACCACACCACTGGGCACCTGCGCACATCTCTTTTCTTAACCCCAAGTTACCTCAGAAAGGCTGTCCTTGAATTTAGAAAAGTGGAAGGTCGGAGAAGAGCATCTGACAATGGTACAATTGTAACTGAATTTGTTCTCCGACTCAGATGTTTGTGCGGTTGTTCGTGGATGAGAATCTGGACCGGATGGTTCCCATCTCCAAACAGCCAAAAGAGAAGATCCAGGCCAACATCGAAGTCACAAGCAGCCGCCAGTTCCTCGGAAGTTCCAGGAGCTTATCTCGAACGACTACATTCTACTAAGTCCTGCAGACGCATGAAGAAAGGCGGCTTCGAGGTACTGAACACAATTATCAGTTAAATAAAAATAAATTATCTTAGACATTTTGTTGATTTTATGACACCTAACACTGCAGCACTAAAACCATAAGGAACAGTGAGATTTCTGTGAAGCATTCCTGGTGTAAAGCTGGGTTATGAGCCAAACAGCAGAATAGTGTGGATTGATCAATCCCTTTTGGGCTTGTAGTGTGTCTTGCTTGTTCTCTTCACTATTTTATCAATATGTTGGAATTTGTAGCTTGGTTTAGCCAAGATCAAACCAATGTGGAACATTAAGACGTTAAGACTTCATTGCAGTTCCGCTGCCCACGTCAACTGCTTCTGCTTAAAATGCCTCATAAACCAACATTGCATGACTGGTTTTCATGCGGTGTCGGATTCGTAGTTGATTTTCCTGCCTTGTCATGCCCAGTCCTGCCCATCACCATTCACACTCCCTCTGCCATGGCTGAGAACACCTGGCAGCCTACCAGAGAGCGAGACACTTGTTACAAGAGGATGTACCGACATCTAACACACACAGGTCAGGTGTGTCTAACCCAAAAGAGTAGTAAATTTCAAAAAAAATTTCATCAAATATTACATCATAACATTCAGAAGTATTAAGAAGTTTACCGTCAATATTAAGAAATTATATATATCATTAAGGAAGCTCTTCTGATTATGATGAACCGAGGAGAACGATACAAGATATTTTAACCAGCATACCTTCTGTAAAATGGTATTTATGTCACACTTTTAAATAACAAATACAATAAAGATAATGCAATATAAGGTAATCTAATAGAATTGATTTGAATTAGTTGAATCAGATTGGTTAAAGAAATGAACTGAACTGATGGAGACGTGAATTAAATTGGAACGCATTTAACTGTTGGCTGCTTCAAATGTACTAACAATGTACAGTATAAAAAACAACAGAATATTTAACAGGTCTAACACAAAATATGCTCGCATTAATATGCTACCAAACACAACATATAACATAATATGTATAAAAAATTATGAAACTAGCTTAAATATAAAACAATGACAGCTCATTGTGTGCATGATAGTTCAATTTAATATCAAGAATGCCCTTCAATTAAGACTCCAAATTTAAAGTAAAAATTACAGATCTATTAAATAATTGTATAATTTTATTTATATTAATTAAATTATATTAATTTATATTATAATTTTTAAGTCTAATTTATTTTAGCTCTCACATGCAGTGGATAGTTCTTTAATAGAGTTCAGTTCTTTAACAGCAAACTTTTCAGTCTTGTAGTACATGTTCTAATGTTCTAATAGTGTGAATCCCTTTAAGCACTATAATATATCTGTAATAACTGCTGAGCTGTATCTTTGTTTGATAAACTACCTGATGATGTGCACTTAACACGGTGTGTAAAGTCTCTGTGTGCTGCCCCCTGAAGGACGAGCCGGTCACTGCAGACAAGACCAACTCCAGAGATCCGGCTGCTCTGCCACACTCAGGCTTCTCATTGGCCGCTTCCTCCTACTCCCAGGACCAGCTCTACACCAATGGTGGGCTTAATTACAGTTTCCGTGGTTACGGGGCCCTTGGCAATAGCCTGTCCAACAATGGGACCACCCAGAGCAACGGTAATCAGGATGAGTTACATTTACATTATATGGTATTTAGTAGAGGTGTGAACCTTCACTGGTCTCACAATTTGATTCTCTTACGATTATCACATCAACGTTTTGATTCAGTGTGATACCATGATGCATCCCATCAATTTCTTCACATTGCTCACAAATTGGGCATGGATCACAGATCGGGCAGCCATAGTTACTACCGGGATGTTCTTTTTAACTAGAATTTTTATGCCCCAGCCAGAAAATCACCAAGCAGTGTCATTATGATATTGATTGCATGATGATTTACTGGCTGTGGCATAAAAATTCAAATTAGATAGAACATTCAGGAGTTTTCAACTACTTCTGTCCCAGGGACCACCACTACGTCCAAACGAGGAGTCGTAGCGTGAGGAGTATTTGCATTAAATTCATTATTCATAAACATGCCCAAATCATCTGGAAATGTTTTGAAAAATGAAAAACGAATAATCTTTAAAAAGTGATTTTAGTAGTGAAATTGGATTGCATGTCACAGCCCACCTGCATGTCCTCCGCAAACCACAAGGTGGCAGTGGACCGGTTGAAATCCACTGTTATAATCGAATATGGTCTGCAATTGCATTAATTATGTGATTAATTTCAATCCAGTGATGAAATGAAGAGCTTTCTCATGGTAATTTGTTCTCTCTCACCCCCTCCAGGTCCTACCGATCTCAGTATGAAGTCTCTGGGCTCTAGCTCGTCTTCGTCGTGCAGTTCTAACAGCCAGGCTCAGGGCGGAGGTGGGGGCAGCGGCGGGGCTTCTGCTCAGCTCAGCCACCCCGAGGTGACTGCTGTCCGGCAGCTGATCGCCGGCTACCGAGAGTCGGCCGCCTTCCTGCTGCGCTCCGCTGACGAGCTGGAGAACCTGATCCTGCAGCAGAACTGAGCACTGCTGCCCACGCTTCAGTCTGCTCACACAAATACATACACACAATACACTCGCATACACACACTTCACAAAATACACACACTTCACACATACACACTCATGCATACTTATAGACTAGTGCATCTCAAAATATATATATATATTGTGGAAAAAGGTAATTAGTTTCTTTCATTTGACAATTTTTTTTCTTTTTTTTCTTTTTTAACAATTTTGTAGTTTCATGAAAAAAGATAAGCCTTCACATATGCTGTTATTAATATTTGATTTATTTTTTATATTTAATTTGTTTAGATTATATTATTTGCTTTATTTTACCAAAAATATTTACATTTTGTAGAGTTTCATTTTTAAAAAGGTGTGCGCCTTACATGTGCTATTTCATTGTCTACAAAATTTAAATAATGTGAAAAAGGTCAGTTTTTTAAACTTTACTAAATTAAATTTTCTAATTTTACAAAAGTTTGTGTAACCTTCACAAATGCCATTTCATTCTCTCCAAAAAATTAAAAATGTCCTCTTTTTTTTTACATTTGTAATTTTGCAATATGCATTTTCACTTTCTAAAATTAATTAGAATCTTGTGAAAAGGTTTTTTTTACTTTGCTAATTTAATTTTTAGATTTAATTTAAAGTCTATTCTAACATTTTGTAATTTAATTTTAAAAAGACAAACCTCCATATATGTTATTTCACTTGTTGAAAAATAAGAATATTGTGAAAAATGTCATTATTCACATTTAGAATTTTGTAAAAAGCCTTCATATATGTGATAAATTCATACATGTAAAATTCAATATTTCAAGCCTTATATACTTTTATGTCCAAATTCGGGAAAATACTTATTTATACAGTCAATAAAATTGACACCGCTGAGCAAACACATGAACACAGCTTATGTGAAGGTTTACATTCATAATTAAATAATTTAATCTAATCAAATCAATTATTTGAATGAAATTATGGGGACAAGTGTACTTTTTTTCCCCCACAATATTTATCATTTTTTGAGATGCACAAATTCAAGCACACGCACAAACGGGCACAAAGGAGCGCCGCTCTTACTAGTAAATTGGCATATGCACACACCATTATTAGCAGAAAATGGAAATGTAGCTGAATGAGCACAAGGAGACGCACATCAACACACACTTCACACACATTCCCTGCTCTCTACAGACGCGCCGAAAATATTCTTCATGACAGCCTTATCTTCATTCCAGTGTCTTTACCAAATTCCTTTTTGCCCTCGGTCCGGTTTAAGCAGCAGAGCGTCGTTATTTTTCAGCTGCTCTCTCTCTCTCCTTTAACACTTTTCTTCTGGTGGATGAAACCGAGCAAGGCGAGGAGGCCGTGCGATGCTTGTTAATGCTTGTGGTTGCATGGCGAGGACATAGTTTCCCCATGGAAAAATATGATGTCATAATCTAGTACTGTACAGTGCACAATCCACGACGCCGAAGCCATCGGAACGGCCGAAAAAAGGGGACAAAAAACAGTCACAGCACTTCTGCAGAAGGCATTTACACTCGTCTACGCCATCGCTTCCGATAAACCGCTCCCTTCCTGAAAAGCGTTTTTCATAACGAGCATTTACCGTCTTCACCGGATATTTTATTGAAAGTAGCATTCATTAACAGGGGGTAGATGGGTAAAATTTGCATCAGGAATTCTGCAGTTTTATGTGAATTAATTTAGCGACAAAAACGTCGAATTTTATTTTAAACAACCTTGATATGAGACAGACCCTATTTGTAGTAAGATTTTTCTTTTGACTGGTTTGTTCTCTCTCTAAATTGCAAAAGTTTCAGTCTCTGATTTCGACTAGGGCTGTGGGATACGACGTCATATATCCGATGAGATACAAACTCTGTATAATTTGCCGAGCGCAATCTTGTGTTCATCAGAATCCCGACATTGGAAAATGCATTTTGAAAAGGGCTCCAAAAATGAATATTGAAACCTTTTGTGCCGAAAACGCTATATATAAATATGGCTCCATTTTCTACATTTTATTTTTATTTTCTACACTTTCCACTTTAATTTTTAAAAGCGTGACATGGTGCACAGCATTCGGGGTAACTTTTGAAAAATTAGTGGAAATTCTCAATTTTGCATTTTGGTTTAAAGAATATTTCATTGTTTGCTTGATGAGCAGGAATTTTCCAAACAGGACTCTGCATACTCAAAAATCAACAGTACTTGTTCACATGTGAATATCGTGATATATGAGACAACAAATCATGATGTGAAATTTTGTCATATCGCACAGCCCTATTTCAGAGTGAATGCAAAAACTCACATTGTTGATTTTGTTGAGCAGAAACCAGTATGCAAATTTAAGCCCCAAATAATCATCATCATCATCACGTCAGGTTTTTTCAAGGGCTTAGTTTAACTTTTTCATCTGAACTGCATATCAGTGAGGCGGCAAAAATCATTTCTCCACAAAGATGTGAAGATGCTGTAGATGTGAGCGTGTAGCGTAACTGCATAATGCATAACATTTAAATGTGGCTTCAGGAGACACCAACCAAGACAATGAAGTAAAAGGAGTAAAATTAATGCTACTGAGGTTGGGTATACGGTGCAATGTAGATGTTAATTGCTACGGTGTGATTTCTGAAAGCTACAAACAATGTTCAGAAAAAACATATGTTCTTATTCTCACACGTTTATTCCTTTTTCATATATACACAAGCATAGATACAAAAGAAATACTTTACGGTTGATGTGGACTGCTAGAAAAATTCTGTTGTACATTATGCAAATGAAGCTGTGCTGAGTGGCAACTCAAAACCCCACCCCAATCTCCTCCCACACACCCCTGTCGCCTTGGCAACCCTCTGCACTCAGCACAGCAATGCAATCTGGGAAATGCACTCATGAAAAGAAGAAGAAAAAATAAGGGGGGAGAGAAAAGTTTAAAAAATGAACTGCATTTCCCATGCTGCATTGCAGAGACAAAATTCTGTTGAGTTGTAAATGCTGCTCTTGATTTCTAACCTCATAACTGAGTCACTTTCATTCTGCACGGGGACCAATCAGATTTGTCAGAGGGACTTGTTTATGTACATATGCACACAAGGTTTTACAAAACGGGACCTACTTAATTGGTGGATGGAGGTCAAAACTTGAAAAATACAGAGCCCCTAAAGTCTCATAAAGTACACTTTGTAGACATTATTATCTCATGTGCACAAGCTATTATCTTCTGGGAACAAGTTACTAACTTGTGGGAGCAGGTTATTATCTTGCATCATGTGGGAACACATTATTGTCTTGTATGTTATGGGAGCAAATTACTATCTTGCAGAAGCATGCTGTTATCTTCTTATCTTGTGGGAGAGAGTTATTAGCTTGTATCTATTGGGAGCAAGTTACTATCTTGTAGGAACAATTTATTATTTTGAACCTTATGGGAATAAGTTGCTATCTTGTGGAAACAAGTTATTATCTTGTATCTTGTGGAAACAAGTTATTATCCTGTATCTCGTGGGAGCGGGTTACTATCTTGAGGGAGCAAAACAGTAACTACTGCATACAAAATAATAACTTGCTCCTACAGGATAATTATTCCGATAATTAAGATAATTCATTTGATAAAAAATATTAAGATTTTCATCTTACTTTAGGGGCTTTGTTATAAAACAACCTCCATGTTGGTTGTGGTCGTTTAGGTGATGTCAGATTTGCTGGAGATCTCTGATTGGCTAGAAATCTCGGTGATTGGCAACGATTAAGAGGAAACTCTTAATGAGATATGTGAAGCTTCCACATTCTGTTCTTCTTGTTAGTACCTGATCCGTTCCGTTTGTCTGATCCATTCTGTTTGTTTATCTTCTCATTATCTCGACAGTTATTTTTCTTGTGATATCGACATTACAGCAATTTTTTCTTACACTCCCAAGAAAACAACTTTCATTATCTTGTTTGGGTGTTTATTTTTTTTTTATCAGATATTTAGATGTCAATTTAGAAATTAAATAAATTACAAATTACTTTGTAACTTTTGGATGCAAGGGACTTTACGTTGATTCAGTGAGAAAAATAGAAACAGCGCCCCCTAGGATCACAAAATTAGATGGTCACAGAAATCGGACCTTGGCAGCTTCACTAACGTTGGCGAATACACTTACTTTCGTTACGTTGAGAACATGAGAAAATTCATTTGTGATTTCGACATAAGAAAAATTATGTTGACGCTTCTCCTCAATCGACTTGCGTAGAAATAAAGTGTGCAAGAATGGATCGAGCAAACAGAACAGAGATCAGATACTGATATTTTTCATGAAATTTAAAAAAAAAATTGAATTTCAAACATTTTACTTTTTTCCCTTTTTGCTTGTCTCCACGCCCTAGTCTAAATTCACACAAATTCTATCCTCAGAAAAAGACACACTGTATAAAAAAAGCAAACGACAATCTCAGAGGAGTGCAGTGAAACTTCATTATTGTGCTCGTTATTACTTCTCCATTCTGACCTTTAACTGCGCAGTGCAGAACATTTCAGCCATAAGCCGAAAATCCTAAAATCTAGCACACACACACTATTCCAAAATGCGGGGATTCAGTTAAACGGAGAGACATCTTACTTATTAGCTTATCAATTTTCTCTTACCTTTCTTGTCTTTTTCTTTTTAATTATACCTTTTTATTTATGTATTATTATTTATTGGGTTTGTCAGTCAGATGTGAAGCTCTTTTTTATTGCTTGTGAGCCTGTAGTGAATCTTAACATTCCAAAAATGTGCTCATGTTTGACAGAAAATTTCATTTAATTGTTTCTGGTTTTTTTGTTTTTTTGGGGGGAGGGGGGTGCTGATAAAATGTCATTATCTAGATTTGTCAACATGGACCTTCTTGTTCAGGATATTAGAAAATATTGCAGCACTTTATATCCTGATTAATTTAATTTAAATTGACTAATATATTAATCTAACCATATATACATATTGCCACTACCAAGCCATAAATATAGAGTGTGTTGCACATATAAAATGAAAATTTGTTTGATTTATTGAACTCAAAAAGTGAAAGACGGGAAACTTGTGTCTTTAGAATTTATTGTCTTTGAGAAAATTATTCTACAAAATTGTAATTGCTATAATTTGTCGGCTTCATGTCAAATATCAGCATTAATATATCACATTTTTTATTTTTGCTTGAATTTTTTTGAATCATGAGTGAAATTCCATATATGATAACATTTACATATTTGTCTTTTATGCTCACATATCTTGCTTGAGTTGAAGCTCTCAGAGCTCTGTGATTACATCACAAAGTAAATAAATGCAAGACACCCAGAAACACACACACATAACAACACACACAAGCACGCACACACACACACACACACGTAGAAAAATGAAATGAAAATGAGGAGGAGGATGAAAAGAAATGCTAGGACTTATTTTTCTATAAGTGCAAATGAGGTCTGCAATCAAAATGTGGTATCAACCATTGCCTGTGTTCTTTTAATTTTGTGGTGCTTTGTAATATTATTGTTATTGTTATTAATATGATTATCGTATTTAATTTGTTTCTACTCCTGTACCTAACGGGAACCAATGGCCGAACGCCAGGTTTCTCTTTGTATACCAATGTGAAGCTTTGTATGATTTCTTTCTGGTTTTTTGACTCAGTGGAAGTTTGTGATGTTTACATGTACAGAGGTTCGGAATTTTTACGTTGTTGTTTTTTGTTTGTTGAAATTCCTGCCATCTCTCCCTCCTTCCCTCCCAGCATTTTAGTTGTTTTCTTACTCTACTGCATGGAGGGGCAATGATCGAAGGATATACACTGTAAAATAACGATTTGATCAATAAGTCACTTTGAAATGCACCTTTTATTTACTTCAGCTTAAAACAATTCTGTTTTCGTGGCTGTGTTTAAGAGTGAATGTTTAATACACCAGACAAGAACTTTACATTACATTTACATTCATGGCATTTAGCATATGCTCTTATCCAGAGCAACTTCCATTTTTCCTGATTTCAAGGACAGTCTTGCTGCAGCAACTTGGGGTTAAGGGCCTACTTTTAATACGTTCTGAGCGCTGAGTGCATTCAGCTGGAAAAAATCATGACTATGTTCAACTTTTACAACAGCGCTGAGCTTGTCAATGTCACTTCTCTCTTGGTAGCCAATCAAAATCGAGGAAGTGGCAGAACATACACTGTCAAGAACTCACTAACAACAATGGCGGCATATCTGGAGCAGCTGCAGAAACTAACTAGTTCAAACGCTGCCACTAATGCCAAGATGCGATTTCTCTCCATCGTAAAGATAATCTATTTTATGTCAGCTAAACTACCGCTCTCAAAGGAACACATTACAATGTTAATGTGAGATAGCAACAAATGTGGAACGGCCCGATGACACTTTTCATAACTTAACAAGCTCACTTTTCATAACACAACAACAAGCGTAGAGAGAAGATGTTTAGCAGATGCTCTTATCCAGAATGAGTTCCTTTTCATAATTTCAGGGACACTCTCCTTGCAGCAACTTGGGACTAAAGGTCATGCTCAGGGACCCAATGATGGTAGTGTTGGAGGTAGGATTTGAACCCACAACATGAGGTGAGCATCTTAAGACCACCATCACCCATAGATATTACACTCATGTTTAAGGACAAATGATAGTGTAATGATTAGGGAGTTGGCTCTGTGATCGGAAGGTCACTGGTTCCAATCCTGGACTTTAAAGTTTCCACTGAGGTACTCATGAGCATGGTACCGTCCCCAAGCAGTGTTGTCCAGGCGCTGCTCCTTTAAAGATGGGTCAAATCCTGAGGTCAAATTCGGTTGTTGTGCACTGTGTGCTGGGCTGTATTCCCAATAACAAAACAATGCTGGTGGTCTAGTGGTTAGGATGCTCGTCTCTGGACCAAGAGGTTGTGGGTTCAAATCCTACCTCTATCATAACTGCCATATTAGGGGTGTAGATATCAGAATTTCATCTAAAGGTCTTTGTCCAGCTAGACTTAATTTTCCACAATGTTGGGCTGGGCGATATATCAGACCAAGAGGCTGTAGGTTCAAATTCTACCTCTGGCATTACCACTGCTGGGTCCCCAAGCAAGACTGTTAACCTCAAGTTGTTCCAGGGAGAATGTCCCTGAAATTATGGAATGGAACTCACTCTGGATAAGAGCATCTGCTAAACGAGCTGTAGTGTCACAGGATTTCGTCTAAAGCTTCTTTGTCTAGCTAGAGTTAATTTCCCACTATGTAGAGCTGAGCGATACATCAGACCAAGAGGTTGTAGGTTCAAATCCTACTTCCAACACTCAACCACTGGATCCCTGGGCAAGACACTTAACTGTCCCTGAAATTAGGGAATGGAACTCAGTCTGGATATGAGCGTATTGTAAATGAGTCGGCTTAAAAACCTCAGTTGTTAGACTGAAAACTCTGATTGTTTTAAGTTTACATCAATGACAGATGCATGTTAACGTGACTAACTGATCGACTCTTGTTTTTACGGTGTAGAGACTTGGTGAAACCACTTTTAAGGTCCTTGCACACTTTACACAAAAGAGTTGTAATGCATAAAAGAAGAATATTTGTTTTTTTCTCCATGTCAGTTGGTGGTGTTCGAATCCCAGGGCATTTGTGTAAATCTGTAACAGTTTCTATATCTGCACAATGATGTTTTAATTTCACCTTCAATTTCTTTTCTACTTGAAACCTGTTTTCATGCACAGGTTGGCTTTACCTCTCTCTTTAACAAAACTTGAGTTTTCTCTTAATTTTATTTTTGTTGCACTTGGGGAGCGTAGCGCTTCCTCAGCGTTGGCCCCAGATGATTTCGGGTTTGGGGTCGATGTGCAAGGGCCTTGAGAGGCGCTGAGGGGCAGTCACTGATGGTGGGCGAAGAAATTACAAAAGAGAGAAAAAATTCAACACAAAAAATATGTGAAAGAAAGAGAGCTTCTTATCAGCTCAAAGTGCAACACCAAGTCTTCTCCCCAAAAACACAGTGTTAAACAAATGTGATTGTTAATCTTCTTTGTTGGGTTCTCGGTTTTTTTGACTGCCTTCACAAGACTTGAAATTTTAAAAAATGACATTTTTAACTTCCAATAATAGTAAAATAAAATATCCCGGTCATACTGGTCAAACCAACTACCAAACCATAGCAAGATTTCCAATGCGATTAGGATCTGTAAAGTGCACTTTGAACTTTTCGAGAAGCTTCTCAGTGAATTTTAAAAGCCATTCCCCTCACGTTGTTTGTCTATATGGGGAACATAGGAACCTCAGGAACTGTTGAATCTGAGTTTTGTTTTAGTTTACTCCTTTTTTAATTTTGAAATCCAGGCCGATGCGTCCTGACCGACCAAGTCCTCGCGTCTCTCTCTCTCTCTCTCTCTGCTACCACACCATTTGTATCGGATTTGCTATCTATCTTTGTTTTTTTATATATATATATATTTATTATCGTGATTTACGAGTGACTCTTCTTTTCGGTACACGTGGCTGGATATTTGACTTCTTTAGAAAAGTGTTGATAAATATAAATATATATATGAATATATGTGAAGCGACTTAAAAGATGGGAAAAAATATGGCAGGTAAATTCCATTTCTGTTTGTTTCATGCAAAAAAGAAAAGAAAAAAACAAAAAGAGAGAGGAAAACAGGCTCAGGTGGGAGAGTTTCCACCTCTTACATATCATTTTGATGAGAGACTCATTATCATCCTGGAAAAGACTCTTTTTACATTTTCAGTGTGGTGTCAACGCTACAGTCTGAACAAAACAAATGTCTGTTTGTTTTTAACCTGCTGCAGAGTTGCTCAGCTCTTTTCCTCCAGAGGTATGTGTCACTGAGTTGCTGAATAAAAAATAACAGAACTCCCGTCCTGCTTCTGTTTTTACCTCAAGCGTTAATGTTCATTCATTCATTTATTCATTATCCGAACCGTTTAATCACAACCGGGGTCACAGTGGGGACTGGAGCCTATCCCGGGACGGGCACGAGGCGGCAGGCACCAGCACACCACAGAGTGTCAATGTTGTTCGACTTTTTAAAATCTCACACTGTAAGCCATTTAAGTGAGTGATTATTTTTCACTGTTGGGCAGCACGGTGGCAGAGATGTTAATGTTGTTGCCTCACTGCGAGAAGGTTATGGGTTCGATCCTCCGGCTTGGCAAACCAAAGGCAAAGGGCCTCTCTATGTGGAGTTTGCATGCTCTCCCCAGGTTCCCCAGCTCCAGTTTCCTCCCACAGTCCAAAACCATTGAATGTAGGTTGATTGGCGCCCCATAAGGTGTGAATGTGAGTGTGATTGTGTGAGTGTGTGCGCCCTGTGGTGTGTTGGCACCCGCCCACTGACTGGTCCCAAAGTCATCTGACAAAACAGCTAACACCTCCAACAACTGTCTAAAGAATGGGAAATATGTAACTGATTTTAATTATACTTAATTTGTAGATGAAATTGTAACATCAAATTGAAGATACACAATTATCAACTTGAAATTGCATCATGTCCCATTGTAGTAGTACTAGCCAAATTACACCGTATGATATCAACTTCCCTGAAATGGATTAGGCCTGTTAAGTCAACACAGCGTGATATGCAGATGTTATTTAAAAGTCAGTGGTCACATTTATTTAGTCAACACCATTTTAAGTAAAATACTGTAATCAAACAATATAAAAACATGCGCACACGTCACATGAATTAAATGCAAACTACAAATACTACATACCAATACAAACTGCACATCAAATTGTGCATTAATAAGAATAAGGACAAGTGCTTAAAAGATTCTGACATTTTGCCGATAGCCACTGATAGAGCTAGCTACCTGTACTTAGCATGTTTACACTTAGCATGTTTAGAGTTACACTCTTCACCAAAAAAATTGTCTGCAGAGAAGCTTGCAAAAAAATCTGTCCCTAAATAATTTATACCATGCGTGTGAGAAGAACACACGATAAATAACAATAATACATATACATGATCTGGTCATCTGAGGTTGGAAAGTTAGGTAAAAGAGTTTGAAGATGGGTAGATGGCTACTGGCTAGCTTACCTTTCAGGGTGTTTACGCTCCAGGTGCCTGGTGAAGTTTGAGGTAGTCCCGGTGTTCTGTCGATTTATGCTGCCTTGTCAAAAAATGCTACCGTAGCACAAATTGATACCAGAGGCTATCGATTTACGCTACCGCTTCGAAAAATGCTACCTTATGGTTTCCTTTTTAAATGGTGTATTTCCCATAACAGTATGTTTCACTGTAATATAGTATTTGTATCATCATTCTTTTAATTAAAAAGAAAAATACGTGGAGCAAGGTTTCATGCTATTTATCAAATTTATGAAAAAAAATTAAATTAGTGTCCATTATCAAATGATGCTCCCAGTGCAAAATCTCATCATATTATATCAATACTTAGTCCCTGTGCACAGTTTGAATATGGGGAGCATGGTTTGATACCCTATTATATTAGCTTTAATTAAAATATTAAGGGTAGCATAATTCGATAGACTAATGTGCCCTATCAAAAGATGCTCCCAAGAGGCTGGGCGATATGGCATAAAAATAATATCACAATATTTTTAAGCTATATCACGATACACGATATATATCTCAATACCTTTAAATTTCCTCTAAATCACTGTACAAATGATAAATTCGGCCCTATGTTGCATAAAATAACACCAATATAATGAATTTAGCCAAAGTTTAACACTGTAAATGCTTTTATTTTAAACCAAAGTATAATATAGCAAACTTTATACTTTATATTGGGGACAGACAAGTGGGCAAGGGGAGCCAGTGATTGCGTGCTTATTAAACGTGTAAGACCTAACTATTAAATTATTATTATAAGGTCGATAAACTATAACTTGCGTTTAACCTACCTGTCGCTGTTCCTCTTCCTCCGTCATCTTTGGTTTTTCTATAAACTTTCTGTAGCGTGCAGTCAATCACAAAACCAGGAGCCATCGGCCAGTAGGATTCGCAGGCAGAAACTGCCAAACCCCGCCCCTTTCAAACCGCGCGCGTAGAAATCTCACTTGAGCAAAAAAGCTCGTCGGTAATCTACTTTGCACGCGAGGACATTTAACACATCAACAGTTAACACAGTTAACACAGTTTGCGCGCAATATTGTCACAACCACGCAGTCGATTCTTAATTTTGTGCTCTCGAGTTTCACATTTGTGCTCGCGACTTTGAAATTTACGCCGCGGAATTTTTGCAGCAAGCCATTTTGTGCGCTCTACTTTTGGCATTAATGTGACGCCATAGGCGGGGTGAGAACCACGAAGGCGGTACAAAACGCGCATGCGCTAGGAGTTTTCTGGATGGGCGGGGGAGCGAGCTGTCTGCTTTGATGAGGCAGAAAAGCAAAACTCAAAAGCGAACTACATGCTGCCTGTTTAAAAATAACGTTAGGATTTATACTCGGTCACGATATAGTCATTTAGTACAACGCACGTGGAACAAGCCGAGATAGATCGAGTATATTCGATATATCGCTCGCCCCTAGTTTGAATATGGGGAGCATGGTTTGATACCCGATTATATTAGCTTTAATTAAAATATCAAGGGTAGCATAATTCGATAGACTTATGTACCCTATCAAAAAATGCTCCCAGTGCTAAATGTGGGGGGTGAGGGGTGTTGTCTCGGTCAAGGAGACTTTGACAAAAAAAACTCTTTGTGTTCTATGAACGCAAACTTTATGACTGAAGAATTCGCTGACATTATTTCTGTAACTTACTGACTAGCCTACTACTGCTGACATTACTGTAACTGACTGACTAGGCTTACTGCTCACTGTGATGCTGGATCTAACGTTTAACTAGCGCTACGCCTGCGTGTTTTGATTGGATGAGCGTCAGTGTCTGAATCACAACAAAATACATGTATGTCATTGATTGGTTGCATTTGAATGGTTGCAATTGAAGGACAAGACCAACACCACGTAAAAGTGGTCTCGAGACCAAGACCGGTCTCGAGACATCCAACTCTATTCTTTGTCTCTTGTTCCGTTCAACAAAAGAAACCTTGACGCGATTTTTACAGTTCATTTGTCTTGAGTGTCTGATTTTGCCGATTTTACTGGGGCTTCAGCCCAGCGTATTTTGAGTTTAGTCCGGATAGTCAAAATAATTGTGCAATTTTGCTTATTCATTTCATTAACACGCACACATCTGGAAATTAAATGATAGTTTAGGCAGTCTTCTGTAGTCTATTCTAACACCTTTTTATATATTGTATTTGGAAGAAAAAAAAATCCTCGGCTCGTCTTTGAATTTACATCTGGTTTGGGCTAAGCCCACGGTGTCCTTAAGGCTGGAAATACCACAGCCTGTTGGCCTGTTGCGTGGTTTCTCGCGACTCGATGCAGGCGCTCGCGGTATTACAAAACTCCAGTTCAGTCAACTCTTCCCCTTTAATGCAACCAAAACTCCTATTTTAGTTGATAAATAACAACCCGCGTTCTACGAGACGACTACAAGGTGCTGACTAGGCGTCTTTTTTTTTTTTTGGAAAGACTATGCTCATTTATAGTAGCTGAGCTATATCCTTATCTGTGATTACCGGTGCAGATTTAAGACTGATTTTTTGATATCTGAGGATTTAAAATGGAATAATGATATACCTGTTTATACTGATTTAATCATTTAACTTTCCCTATCATTAGGAATAGCACAAGCCACATCTCATTAAGCTTAAAGGATCTAACTTACCTCTCTACTTCCTGTAACCGTGATAAAAATTAAATGTAATTATCTTGTATCGGCTGATAAAATCGTCACACAGATTAATAAGTCAATTTCTGCTTATGACTTCATAATACAGGAAGGCAACTCTGAATTCTCTTGCTGCCCCGCAGAATCCTGGGTACTATGACATCACAGCAACGGATGTGGCCGTGTGGCACGTCCCCAATAATCCCCAATAATGCCCAGTTTGAGGTTTGGAACCAGAGCTCGTTCCTGCGTTACCATACCAACAATAACTTCCTCAGAAACTACGGGAGAAACCTCATGCAGCTGTTTAAGGTCCTTCCTGCATGACATTTTACACAACCCATCAACACTTTTATTAGGACGCATAACTCGGGAAGTCTTTATCATCTTATCGACCACAACCATGGCAAATGTTCAAATTTCTGTTAAATACCATAAATGTATTTGCAGCGTTACCCGCTGAAGTACAATGGCAGGGCATGTTTGGCAGACAACAGTCTCTCTATCCCTGTGGTGTATGATGTTGGGAACGCAGTGTTTAACCAGAACCTCTATGGGCCAAACACCAGAGGTACCTGCTGTTATATTATTGCAGCTTCTTAAATCCTTCATTGAGCAAAGGATGTGAAGAGCAAAAAATGACTTATGACCATATTTTGCAGGTGAAACACAACCCAGATTCATCAGTTTCAGCGTGCTCAACAACAAGCGTGCGGCTCTAGCCCTGTGTTCTGGAGTCAAGCCGATCAGCAGGAAATTAAACTGTAACACAGAGCATGTGAGCACTCAACGTGATGAATTTCTGTCCTCACATATCACGGCACATCGATTTAATGATAAACGAGTCCATAGCACTGATCCAAACAGGCAACAGACAATACATGTTAACTTTATTTTGATAAACAGGAGGTCTGTATTTATTAAAAATAACGAGGTTGTCCACTAGAGGGCAACACTCCAGCTCCACTTGCTGGCTCTTAATTATTAAACATTTAATTAGTTAAAACTGAATATTTGCAGATGTATCTGTCAGGTGTTTTTTGGATGTTATAACCAAAATCAGTATCAGTGTTAAAGATCCCGTAGCGGTCAGACTCTTCTTGAAGCATGACAGAACCATACACTCCACTGGAAATAGTGTTGGGGCAGTTGGGAGTGTAACTGAGGAGGACTAGACCACAACAAAGTGGATGGGTTAATGACTTGTCTGTCTTATCTGCTGGCAGTACTGCATCGGCGGAGGAGGATATTTTCCACAAGCTGACCCAAGGCAGTGCGGGGGCTTTGCCGCTTTTGACTGGGATGGTTACGGCACCAATAACGGCTGGAGCGCTTCCCTGCAGGTGACCGAGGTGGCTGTGCTCATCTTTTGTGACAGAATGTGTTGTCTTCACTTCACTAGGCGGGATGGATCTTCATGCCCTTGGTGCCCTCACTCAGGTTCTTCTTGATGATTAGGATGCCAGCCTTGCCGTACCCAGTCATGGCTACCAGGTTGATCAGCAGATTGATGGCCTGAATCTTTTTAGAGGCCCCGTCATTACGAATCCACATGTACAGTGCCTTAAAAAAGTATTCATACCCCTTAAACTTTTACATATTTGAACACCTTACAACCACAAACTTAAATGTTTTTCATTGAGATTTTCTGTGATAGACCAACACAAAGTAGCACATAATTGTTTATTAAGATTAAATGTCAGTATTTAGATTGGACCACAAATATTAGAAAATATTGCAGCGCTTTAAATTGGCCCCATAAGCTGCGAATGTAAGTGTGACTGTGTGTGCCCTGTAGTGTGTTCGCGCTCCCCCCCCCAGGTTAGTCCCCGCCTCTCGTCCCGGGATAGGCTCTGGTCCCCACCACGCCAATAATGATTGAACACTTCGGAAAATGAATGAGATGAATGAATGAAGGTACGATCGCAACATCGCGAAATCCTGGAGGGTCTGATGAAATATTAGCACTGACACAGTGCACCAGCCAACAGACCATGAGGGAGCAGGGGCAGCTTTTTGGGACCACCTAGCGAAAAGCTTAGATGGTACTTGCCTATGAGTACCTGATTGGTGTCCTTTTTAATTCGCCCGACTTGAACCCGTCAACCTGATCACAGGGCACTGTTCCCAAATTCAGGTCTGCTCTCCTCCCACCTAGCTTAGGAGGATACTGGCTCTGGTTCTCCTGCAGATGGTTGCCAAGCAGAACCAGGAGCCAACATCCTCCAGTAGGTGCAGTAGTTGAGAGAAAGACTTCTGGCAAACAATTGCAGTTAACCTTTGGGCAATGTTGTTGCTAATTTGCAGCAAGGTCATATTTTCACATGCAAATTGGGTTTGTAACTTTGAAAAACCTAGGCACCTGCCGAATTTGTCACCATCACTTCACCACAGGTTTTTCATTACGGGCAAGTTTTAGGAAGTCTCTGCTCAGTTTTGTCACTAACATTGTAACATTTGTCACTAATGGTAATTTGTCACTATAGCCAGAACATTGCTCCAAGTTTACCACTAGTGACTGACAATGACAAATTTATGGCAACATATTCTGGAAAACTCCTCCTTCACGACAAATTAACCAAAAGTTTGCCGCAAAACCTGCCACAAGATTTTGTAAATAAAATAGTACCATGGAAGTGAGCAGTTTCATTCCTTACAACTATCTGGTGGTGGAACAGATGATTGAAGCGCAGTTGTGAGTATTTTTATTCCTCTTAACGACACACTGATATGACAAAAGTAATGCGTAAAATACAAAAAAGAGCAACAATTAAAATCAACTTCAAGCATAAAAACAGGTACATCATAAATTCCCAGTTTTTACTGAAAATAAAGATTTTATTCGAATAATTGTAGACTCACTGTAGTGATGTATTTCAACCACTAGAGGGAGCAAGGCACCACATTTCATCAAACTGCAGGTTATACAATATGACTTCAGCGCGAGTTTTAAGAGTTAAAGTAGGTAATAATCTAATAGAAATGGAAATAGATAATAGAAATGTTGGGTTGAAAAATGCTTGATGGCAATAATAACTTTAAAAGCAAATACTAGGCTATGGGAATGCTTTGCAACGTTTTTAAAATTTAAAGCACTATGGGAGACATTATTATTATTATTATTATTATATTAGATATTATTATTATTATTATTATTATTATTATTACAGATCGAGTAAAACTTCATAACAGTTCCTTTAAAATAATAATGACACATGTCCCCATTTTAGCAGTGTGTAACCAGTCAAAGTCTCCATTATGGGGGGTTCACAAACAATAATACACACTTTGGCAGAGAATTCATGATGGGGACTTACTAGATTTAAAAAGAGGAGGGGATGCCTGAAGAAATAGGTATTTCGTAGTGAGGGGACTTGGTTTTATGTCCCCACAATGACACGGGTCCCCATCTTGTTGGTGTTAAATTAGGTCAAAGTCCCCATATTGAGAAGTTTACAAACACACACACACAGAAACAGCATTTCCCTGTCCCTAATCTGGATGTTAGAGCCTGTACAACACACAGGTAAATCACACACATAGGACAGCAAATTTGTCTCCAATCAACACACACATACATACCCATGTTATACACACACACTTGGGAACATCCTATTTTGTACAGGTTTAGAGTCTGAAATTTGTCCCCAAAATTAGGTCAAAGACACACACACGCACACAACACACTCTGGGACACTACCAACTGGTAGGGGCAGTTGGTAGTGTAACGGTTAGTGCGTTCACAGGTTTGAATTCCAGGACCAGTAATGGTACCACTTAGGACTGCTCCTCGGGTGCTGCCCATGTCGGCTGCCCACTGCCTTCACGGATGGACTTAATGTGCAGAGGTCTAGGCTACATATTACCAAATTAAAAAGCATTAGCTCCCAAAAGGCAGATCTGTTACTAGTCTGCAGGTGTAGAGTCTAAAATTTGGGCCTAAAATAAGTTTTGGTGAGACAGGAACACACACACACACACACACACGACACAGTTTAAATATATACACACAGCACATGACAATAATTAGGTCAGACATCTAAGATGAGACGTGTGTGAGAGAGTGTGTGAGTGTGTCTTTGTCCCAGATTCTATTTTAACTGGAACGTTCCCCAGATAAACAACTTTTAAACATTCTAAAACGCCAGGCCAAACCTGGTACATTTTGGTCACCAAAAATATTCCCAAATCTTCTGTTTCTAGTTGTGCTGAAACTTTTTTTTTCCAATAACATTCCAACAACATTTCTACAATGTTTCCTATAACATTTTAGTAAATATTAGGAATGTTGCTCACTAAAATGTTCTTAATGTACGATTTTACTTTGAATGTTTTACAGTGTTTCTGCAACTTTTTACCAGGTTTATATTCCAACAATGTTTCTGCAACATTTCTACAAGGTTTGTTTAACATTTTAAAAAGATTTGTACTCCATTTTTAGAATTTTGGTTAGTAACGGGTTAAATTATGCAATTATAAATTTAACATTCCAACAACAGTTCTGCAATCTTCCTAAGGTTTCTGCAGTCGTTTTTCAAGCATGCGTTTTAAAAAAATGTTATTCATTGTGGTTCCTGAAACATTCAACATATCCACTTTTTATAACATTTTAACAATAACATTCCAACAACAGCAATACATTTTAGCAATACTATTCCAGTAACAATTCTACAGCTTTCTCACAAGGTTTGTGCAACATTTTAAGAATGTACAATTTACATTATACAACATACAAATTTGTACAATATTCCTACTGTTTCTGCAACTTTTTGGAATGTTTCACAAAGTTTGCGCCAATCTTTTTGAAAATTTTGGTTTGTAAGATGTTCAGATGTCCTGCTTTTGTCTGCGCTGTGGGAACATTCCCTGTTAACCAAGCTTCAGCAAATATATATAAGCAGAATATTTTGTGTTTGCTTGAAAACTTTTACTTTCCTAAATTGCATCTCTTTTGCTCAGATCATCATTACTCACACCACACCAATGTTACTTCCTGGACATTTGGCAGCGCTTTAAAAGTATTTAATTTATAGTTATATTAATATGTTGTCAGTAAATTATAAATTAACTCTTTAGTGTAGTTGTAAAATATTTGATCTTGACATATTTATGACATAAACGGCTTCCAGATACAATTTAAGCATGACCTTATTCGTTCTTATCCATACACGACTGTTAAGTCACAGCTGCTAAATAAACACAGCCAGACTATAAAACTAAACTTCACCAGCCACAGTAATGCCACCTGATGGAAAGTGAAGGTTTAAATTTATCGATCCTCCCATGGAAGTTACACTGTGGCTGTGCTTGTTTCCAACATAAACCTTCCGTGGCTGCTCCTCACGAGATTTTTACATGGTGAGAATGTTATACTTTTAGTTCTTAAATGGACAAAATCTTCAGTTTTCTAAACATTTGGGGAGAATTTTTATGATAATATTCCAACAATGTTTCTAGAATTTTCTAACAATGACTTTGCAACATTTTTTTACAAGACGGTATAATAATGTTTCCACAAGGTTTGTACAATGCTTTTAAATGTAATAAAGTTTGTTTTGTAAAATATTCAAAATGTCCAGACGTTTTGAGGGCAGTTAGCAGCAGGGCAGCAGATAGCATAATCGAAGGTCAGCAGCTCTTGGAATCCTTGATCGAAAAAGCGTACCACTGGGGTACCTTTATGAGCAAGGTATCATCCCCATGCACTGCTCCTTCAGGGATGGGTCAAATGCAGAGCTTACAGTGGTGCACTGTATCCTGTGCTGTGGTGTGTTCACAATGACAACTAATCACTCACTTTCACAAGGCTTGTGGAGCATTTCTGCTATGTTCAGGAGACCAGGTGAAAAGGTAGCAAGGCTAGAAGCTTAGAAGAAGGGTTTGCTGTTCTACCATGGTGTAGATGGAAAGAGAAATGGAATAGGAGTTATCCTGAAGGAGGAGTTTGTTAGGAATGTTCTGGAAACGAAAAGAGTGTCAGATAGGCTGATGAGTCTGAAGCTTAAAGTTGATGGAAAAATGATCAATGTTAGCAGGGTTATGCCCTTACAGGTAGGATGAGCTAGAAGAGCAGCGAGTGAAGTGAGCTAGATGATTTGATGCAGCTTATCCCTCAAGAGTTGAGAGAGTGGCCAGCAGACTCTTTTAACGACATACAGGAAGGAAACAGAGGTGATGAGGAAGGATGGCATGGAAACTAAAACTTCCAGGAGGGTGTAGACAAATCTATACAGATATCACCTGCATGCACATTACCTCTTTTACAATAACCAAGTCCTCATTCAAACTGTTTTCAGTGAAAAAACAAACAATTGTGTATAGTGGCCCTGTGTAAAAAGATACCTGGCAGAAAAGAAACATTTGTTTCTAAGGATTCAAAGTTGTCATATGTGCAAAGTACAGGTATAGAATAAAATGCAATTTTACTTGAATGCTTTTACAGAATAGACCTTTAGACAAATAAACCAGTGCAAATAGTACAGTAAGTAAATAATAAATATAATAACTAACAAAAATCCTATGTACTATTAAAGTGAGCATTTTTATTTAATACGTTTATTGTATTAATTGTATTTATTTCAAACTTTTTAGAAGGTGAACTATCTGAAACCAGTTCTCACCGTTTGGCTATGACATAATCCAAAAAAAACAAAGTGAGAGGGAAAAAAAAAACCACACCAAAAAAAACAAACAAACAGATAAAGAAAAACCTTAGTCTTAGTCACTAAGGTGGAAAGAGCCCAGGAGGAGATTTGTTTTAATGGCTTTGCTGAAGATTGTAGTAGGTTGCTGTACATTTTATATCGTCCATAAAAATGGAGAGAGTGACATTTACATTTGTGGAGTGAAATGTTTTGGCAAGAAAAATACCAAATTCACAATATAAAATACATTACCTTCATTTTGCTAAAAGTCTTGAAGAAAAGAAAATTCCACTGAAATTCAGGTGTATATTAGTGATAGCATGATCTGTCCAGAACTTGATGACAAAACCAAAACAAATGCACAGAGGTTTCTGGCGATCCTTCACAGAATGAACATGCATCATTGTGGACATTTTTCTTCCTTGAAATAGCAGGTAACGCATCGGAACTTCCTGGAACACAACGCCGCTACCACGTCATGCGCGCGCCCCTAAATTTCTTTCAGCCATTGGCGCGGCAAAGTTGTGTCGTCACGGAGGCGGTTTCAGCCTGTGCAGCTATTGAGAGGCGCCGCAGGATCTGTCTTAAGGCGTCTTGCTCTCGCGAGGTTTTTGTACCACGTGACACGATGACACGTGGTGACGTATTGCAGCGCCGACTGTAGCCGGACAAAAAATCTTACCATGATGCATTGCGTCAATACCAGAATGCATTGCTTTTAGCCAGCGCTGTAAACGGCAGCATCAAATCGAACGCACCCAGTTTTCTCAGACTTGCTTTAGTCGCCCCATAATGACGTGCTCCTCATTCTACCCAGGCAAATAATTTGTTTAATGATGGAGTCATGGCTAATAAAGCCAGAACTCAAGCATAAAAGAATACAAAAATTTGCGCGGAAATATCTGATTTCAAAGTTAAAGTGAACGCGACAGGATCTCAGCTAAATACTGTAAAGAGAGACTAGACTATCGGCACAGGTTTACAGAGAGTATAAAGAAGTCACATAGAGGATACATATTTAAATAAACTATAAATATAATTCCTAAATGAGGTGGAAAATAAAAATGAGAGAAATCTATGTATAGAGAAACAGGTCCAAGGGAGACAGAGAGGGTAAGTTGTTCAGATAATGAATGAATGGAATGAATGAATGCTTATATTTAAATATATATAACATACTTCAGGATTACCCCAGAAATAATATTTTGCATATGCCATATTATTTGCGTACATACCACGGATACTGCTTATTTCCAAAGTCGTCTGATGCCAGAGTGGTACCAAATAATGACCAAGACGGTCAAGTAAAATATTCTCCAAAAACTTAAGATAAGACACCTGGCTAAGGCTATTGGGCCCCAGTTATTCATACTCCCAATCTTGCCAGCTTTGCCCTAAAATAACAGGTGCTAGAATGACAGGATAACATAGAGCCAGACTGGCAGTCCGCGAGTTCCTGAAGCCAGAAAAATAAGTGGCAAGCATTGCTAAAAATCAAATTAGATTTATATTTTCTGTCAGCTTTGGTTTAGGGTGACCAGAACAAAAGCTTGAGAATATTGTCTTCTCATTGGTCTATGAATCATGTAACGCAACGTGCACACATATGGTGTCGGTGTTCTGTAAATTCTTAAGGCTTTGAAGACATTGTTTATGTTTCGAGGTGCCAGATAAGCTTCAAAGTAAGCTTCTCATACGAAGATTCAAAAAATTTCAATTGATTTTTTACTGTTAAATAGCTCATCACCCTGTTTAGGTTTTTAAAGCCTTGTTTTTGAAGCGGCAAAAAAATTTCTTCACCATGCTTTAAAGTACTGAGTAAACGTTCTAATATTTAAAGTTTAGACAGCGATGATTGCCGGACTCCGGCCAACTGAGGCACTACAGGTTAATAATGAGATTGATGCAGATCCGAAGGGAAAAAAATGGGGGCAGCCAAAGTTCTGGAAAGACTGTCTTTTTCTTTGGTTTAATTAACATTAACATTATGGTTTCAGCAGTTCGCTTAAACATTGACGGATGCGGAGCCTACAGGCTTGCAAGCTATTTCCCGACGCTTGTTTAAGATGCCAAACTTCCCAGCATTTATAGTGTCACATCAGTCTCAAAGGCTTTAATGTCTCAAACAAAGACGATCTGAAAGGTGAATGGCACGGGCTTTTTGTTGCCTGGCGATCCAACAACAACAACAACAACAACAATAATATTAATATTATTATTATTATTATTATTATTGCTTATTAATACAAAACAACAATAGGCTAGTAGCAGTATATTTTATATTTTCAAAAAAGATCTGAATAGAATGTATTTATGATTGGAAGTCAGTGGTGTGCCATGAAGTGTTTCATTCGCTACTAGTAAAAAGATCGAAAACAGTGGAGAAAACCCATTGCTTAAATAGATAAAGAAGCCAAAACCCCGAAGCTCAAGATTCAGGACAGTGGCTCCGGTGTCGCAAGTGCTGTGAGAGCTTATGCTCCTTTAAAAAAAACATAACAGCATGGCTGAGGTGGTATGGGCCCGCGACACGGAGCATTTGGTTTAAAAAAAGAAAAATTTAAGTCAGATGATTTTTTTTCTTTAGTCCATGATAGCGTTCTGTTATTAACATTTACTTGCACTTGTACTTTCATTACTCAAGTACAGTTAGTTATAGATTGCTTGTATAACTTAAGTACAGTAAATACTAGATACTTTAAGACTTTTACTTGAGTGGAATTCTAGATGGTGACTTGAACTTTTATCAAAGTAAATTTTTGGGAGGGTATCTGTACTTATACTTAAGTGTGACTTTTGGGTACTTTATACAAGACTGCTGCCTGTATCCATCCTTTGCAGAGAAACTCAATACTTTCTTCACCCGGTTTAACCTCAGCAGCACACCATCCAACTGGAATTGCTCAACCCCCATTTCCACACAGCAAGTCCTCACCGTTGACAAACAGCTACTGACCTCCCTCCTGCACCGGATGAATCCGCATAAGGCCGTTGGTCCTGACAAGCTCAGAGGCAGGGTGCTCAAAGATTGCTCCATTCAGCTAGGTGGAGTTTTCACCAGACTGTTTCAGCATCTATTGGACTCTGGGTGTGTCCCAAATAGTGTTAATTTCGTCAGAAGAGACGAGACGAAATGTGTCCGTCAACGACCCTCTCTTCCACGACTAAGACGAGACGATGACGAGACTGCACCAATGTTCTAAAAATACTGACTAAGACTGTGTTAATGTGCCTTATTGTTTACGAATAAAAACGAGACTAAAATGTTTTGAAATAAAAACGAAACAAGAGACCACCAGACCCCCTGTCATGTGTTTGTGCCAGCAGTTCGTCTACGTCGTGTTCCTGCGCCCCTCCGGCCGCAAAACTACATGCAACTACTTGCGCCAGAGGTTATTATTACATTTAATCAATATTTTAGCGGTGTGGACCACAATTCAACTGGAATGATAAACAAAAATCATCTCTGAAATAAAAAATTAAAAAGACTAAAATGTTTTAACGAAAACTTGACTAAAATACCTTGAGTTTTCGTTTGACTAAAACTAGGATAAAATGTTGAGTTTTAGTCGACTAAAACATGACTAACAAAAACTGATATGTGACTGACTAAATATGACTAAGACTAATAAGGAACTTTGATACAAGACTAAGACTAAATTAAAAAATGGGCGACAAAATTAACACTAGTCCCTAATCGGTGGAAGGAGTCTATTATAATTCCAATTCCAAAAAAACACACGCTCAGGACCTGATGGACTATAGACCAGTAGCACTGACCTTGGTCCTGTGTAAATGTATGGAAAGAGTGGTATGCCATCACTTATCTAATACTTTGGCACATAAATTGGACCCCCTTCAATTTGCCTATAAGGCAAAACGTAGTGTAGAGGATGATAGTCTCACACTTTTAGACACTGTCACCAGACAATTGGATACTGCACATCCCCACACTAGGATCTTATTTATGGATTTTTCTTCTGCATTTAATACTGTACATACGGACACTTTGCTGAACCATCTCCTAGACCTTCAGGTCCACACCACACTGGTTTTATGGATTAAGGGTTTTTTTACAGGACAGTCCCCAACAGGTGTTGTTACATAGTTTTACATCCCACGAGTTGGTGGTAAACACTGATCTCCCTCAGGGGTGTGTTTTATCCCCCATTCTCTTCTCTGTTTACACCAACAATATTTCTTGTAGCAGTGAGGGAATGACCCTTTTTAAATATGCAGGTGACATGGCCCTTGTGGCCCATCTGGCAGATACCAGTGCACTAACTCAGTATGAGCAGGCAGTCAACGACTTGGTCCAGACATTTGCTGAAGACTCTTTGGAATTAAACATCAGTAAGACAAAGGAGCTGTGCTACAGGGGCAGAGGAAAATCACCTTCTCCTCTGTTCAAACCATTATTTGTCCAAGGTCAGCTTGTGGAGCAGGTGGAGTGTTTTAAATAACTTGGTGTAGAGTTAAACACCTCTCTCTCCTTCTGTCAGCATGTGGACCATGTAAAGAAGGATTTCTGTCACCTTGGGACAGAGAATAAAATCTGTCTGTCTGTCTGTCTGTCTGTCTGTTTCAATCAAAGCCTTTATTTGAATGCAAGAGGAAATTGGAAAAGGAATTGTTAAATTTTTGTTCATTTTGGTTTTGGAATCAAATATTTAAAAGAAAACTTTTATTTGTTTTCATTTGAGAAAAAATGAACAAATGATATACGGATTATGAACACACTGCTGATGTGTGTGGAAAAAGCTTGTTCAGATGTGTTAGACGGAGTTACTCAGATGCTCTGTGTGCATGTGTGGGTTTAGTATTATGCACCTTCAGTGTGTCCTAGGCCGGGTTTGCCAGCAGGTGTGTTGCTATATAAGCAGCATTAGCGCTGCTGTTCCTTCTAAACCTCCTTAATCCCGTGTTGTTTGTAGCAAGGCAACAGTGTGCGGTTCACCTGTTTGGGGCAGAGGCTCAACACTGCAGAGATTTACAGTTAATATTGGAAGTCTGTATGTAGATGAGCTGGGGCAAATCAATATCACAATTCATTCAACATTTTATCTTTATTATGATTGATGCACGATTATTTGGTTTTTGGGTTGACTTAGTTTTTTGCCCTCATAATTCACTGATAAGGTTTGTACTGTAAATAATATCAGCTATAAACGCTGGGATTTATATATTTATTTAGGATTACTATATAATTGGGCTCTAATGAAAGAGTCCATAACTGTTATTTTAAGGTTACTGAAGGAAACACACAGATTTAGTGGCAGACTGGATGGGGCAGAGTGACAAGAAAACAGAAGTGGTTTAAGTGTACAATTTCAAAAATAAGGCTCTGGTTGTCGGTTTTAATTCTTTTTTGATAAATTGCCCAGTCCTAAAATCAGCACAGTTTAATGATGTAAACATGCATGCATGCATGTATTTCTGTAAACTAAAATATGCCTTAGTCACTAGTGACTGGTGTTTCTCCTGCAGCCCACTTCCTAAAGTATATTTTTTGTTAAAATCAATATATTTTTAATAAATATTTTAGTTATATGTATTAGAGATGGCACCGATTCAATATGTGGTTCTCAGTCGGTTCTGCATGGAAAGTTTCACTGCGGTAAAGCTGGTTTATTGTTCAACATTCACACTAATTCCTACATATTGACATGACAATGAGCAGAACAAGCAACGCAACACACTACAACCCCAAAAGCAAATCACACCATTATACTGTTTCATTTCCTTAGCAACACCAGCTCTCACTCACAATCTCTGTGTTCCTGACGGTTTTAGTGCTGCAGGATTAGGGACTGTCACTAAATTACACAACTGTGTTAAAAGGAATAATTTTTAAGATTATTATTTGAGATTATTTTTGAAGTTATTTTAATAATAAATAATTTAGCATATACGGTACATATGGGTGTGTAAGTAGTACATTGTTTTAATTATGAAAACAGTATTTACGTCAAGTATTTCCTTAAGCAGAACAATGTCATGTATTCAGACATTTTTTAAAGCATTATTTTTTGTTTTCTGTTTTAAAAAGACGGATTTGTATCGTAATGTCAGATATCCAAATGTCCAGTATCAGTATTGTACTGGACATAAGTGGTGTCATGTCCATGAATTTTCCTGCCTATAATAGAAATTGGCATGAATAATTAGTATTGCTGCGATTTAAAGTATAAAGTTTAAAGTGGGATTTTAAGTAACTTTATATCAGGCTGTTTTTCAGTTTCCAGTTTTAATTTTATTTTTTAATGTTTTTTTTTTTTTTTTTTTTAAATTAAGGTTAGAACAAGGAATGTTCCAGTCCTCCATTGTCATTTTACAATTTTACACTAGTTTACCCTTCATGCAGTCAACTTACAATGTGTATTTTCTAATGAGTGGTATGTTAATAAACTATAGAATATTATATAATTCCTTATGCTAAGACTGTAAAAATAAACTAAAACTACCAAATAAAAGTCATTACTATTCACCTAAAAATATACATTAGAGATTATTACTGTTATTTCTCCTGCTGATCAATTTATGCAGTATGAAGTATCTTTCTATTTAATTTCGCAGCTGTTATATAAGTAGACATGAGCCATTTGTGTTGCTGTAATTTCAATTTTGCATTCAACATTTCTTTTTCTCTATCTTTGGTAAATCTATTTTAAGTTTCTCAGCTGTTATATAAGTTGGTCTTATTTGTATTGCTGTTTTAAAAATTTGCTTTCATCATTTATTAACTTTAAAACCAGCGGTTTTCCAATTCCAGTTGAATCCATTGGTATTTGTATTTGTTTTGCTCTGTTTCATGAATTTTGTAATCTCCCATTTGTTCCCCCGTCGAGACAACTTACAGTGTGTATTTTCTAATGAGTGGCATATTAATAAACTACATACATTTGAAACTCATTCTTCTGGATTAAAAAAAAAAATGTAGGTCTGTCAGTATTCCATGTTTGTTAAATACTATAGATAAACTATGGATACTTCAGACAGTATCTTATGCTGGGCATGATAATAACGTCTAGATGTGTAAAAGAAAATAAATGAATAGAAAACGAGGACACAGAGCTGGGCTGCAGCCTTTATTCCCT
This sequence comes from Distichodus sexfasciatus, assembly GCA_032718565.1. Lineage (NCBI taxonomy): Eukaryota > Metazoa > Chordata > Actinopteri > Characiformes > Distichodontidae > Distichodus > Distichodus sexfasciatus. The sequence continues at coordinate 832,530 of JAVGVS010000136.1, forward strand.
CATTACTGAAGGGCAACAACATGATGACAACGTGCACACAACATTTAAGTGGTCAAAGCCATAGTACTGTTTGTTTATGGGCTTTTTCCCTGAAATGATTTTGGTCTTTAAAGAAAATGTAGCATTATAAATGACACACAAGCAGCCTGCTTTTACTAAATGTACAAAAAAAAGATATGCAGAGAGAAAGATGGAGATGGAGAAAGATGGAGTCTCCATCGCCTGCCTCTAACCCAGAGTCACTCCCGGATATGGTGGGAAATCTAGAGATGTGATGGAGGATATTTGATTCTTGGAAGATGAATGGATGTGATTTTGGAGGATGGATGTGAGAGGGGTGATTGCGATTTTGGAGGATGGTTGTGATTTTGTAGGAAGGATGTGATTTTGGAGGATTAATGTGATTTTGGGGGATGGATGTGATAGTGGTGATTGTGATTTTGGAGGATGGATCTAATTTTGGAAGCTGCATGTGATTTTGGTAGATTTATGTTATGATGGAGGATGGACGTAATGGTGGTGGATGGTTGTCATGGTTGTGATGGTGATGGATGTGATATTCCCAAGCTGTCACTGTAAATAAGAATTTGTTCTTAATGTCTTGCTTGGTAAAGGTTATAAATAAATACATAAATAAATAAGATATTGGAGGCTGGATGTGATGGATGTAATGCTGATAATGGATGTGATTTTGGAGGACAGATGTGATGGTGGTGATCGATGTGATTTTGGAAGCTGGATATGATTTTGGCAGATTTATATGATGTTGGAGGATGGTGTAATGGTGGTAGGTGTGATGGTGGTGATGGATGGGATGATTTAGGAGGCAGGGGGGGGTGTGTTGGTCTCTGGTTTCCCAGAGTCACTGGATTCACTCTGCTGCCTTTGCATTACGATTTGCTGAGCAACGCAGGTCACCTGACCATTAGTCACCGTGTAAGTTCCAGTCCTGCAGTGACAAGCACAAGAATATTATATGCTAGCACATTTATATATATATATGTATATCCACATATATATAATCCACAATTGTTAAATTGAGTTGTTTTCTTTCTCAAAAACTGGTTGCATGAAAACCACTATGAACTTGAAACTCCAATATTTTGATTTTTAAGCATTTATTAAACAAACAGATATTATTTTTGTGGGTGTTTCCCCATAAAACATTAGCAATAAATATATAATTTACTGTATGAAAATGAGGAAATTTTAACCATAAATAACAAGGAAAAGTTATCTATATATATATGACATGCCCCAAACTTGGACAACATCACTTATATTTGACCACATATCATCCTCCGAACCGCTTTACCATCGCTAAAATCAGTCACTTTAAAGACGACAGTGTTCTTTCTAGTTATGTGTCGGTCGCGAACGAAACGGCTTAGAAGAGAAGCTGGTCACAGGGGGTAGGGAGAGAGATTAACATGTTTCCACGTTTCACTGGAAATAGTTTATAAGTTTTTGTCAAACTTTGAATAGTGACCAAATGCGGAGCTTATTTTGGCGGTAACTTGTTTTTTTACTGTGTTTAACCCTAACCTTCCGTTGTTGCGACTGACCTTACTGCCGCACTCTGTCCCTTCACTAGGTGACTGGCGAAAGGGTTTTTTTGCGCATTGTAGTATAGTTAAGAAACACGAACTACGGGAGCCGAAGGAGGCACAGACAGGGTAGAAGAAGAGTAGGACGCACCATGTGAGATGACGCTGTTGACAATAAAAGATGTAAACTAAAATAGTTTCTTTATTGAACAACGCTACAGGCATGCGCTGAACCGAACGATACACACGCGTCCCGAACAGATATATATATATATATATGTATGTGTGTGTGTATATATATATATATATACACACATACTGTGTTGTTCACTAATCGTAAACAAGATTTTTGAATCGTCTCGTCCAGCCCTAACACAGGACTGCATAACAAGGCTGAGAGTACAAATAGTGAAGAACTCACTTCTGCTGGGTGTCGAATCCATTAGGCATGCCTGTCTGATTCTGCTTCCCAAAAAAGAAACTGGACCACCAGTGGCCTGAGTCCTGCCTAGGTAGACCTGCAAATGGAAAACAGAAATTTTTAGTTGATTAATTTTCCACTCATTATAAAATACACATTACAAGTCAGCTGCATGGAGGGAAGATTTGGAATGCTCTTATATTTATAAACATTAAACGCACAGACAAAAGGTTCATTTGAACTTAAGGTTAATTTGTCGTGTATTTTTCCCATTGGTTTTCTCCCATTAAGAATACATGGGATTTGAGACTGGAAAGCACACGACAGTCAACACGGTTCTTATGCCATCTCAGACCACCTCACTGAACACACATCTCGAGCTGTTTCCACCCGCAATTGTCTTTTTCTTACTGAAATCATCCCTCATTTTTCCAGATTCACTTCAATGCATTTTAATCAAATCTTTCTACTCGGCCAGTTTTTATGTCACAGCTACAAAACTTGAGCAATCACACTGGTGTTTTTTTGCGGACATGGGTCTCTAGTTGTTACTTTATTGTTGTTTTTTCTTTCCTTTCTATTTAATAAATAAGATACACTGTGTTGACAACGTTAAATAATTTTGTACCTGGGTGGTGTGGAATGACTTCCCCGGCATACTCCGAACTGCCACAGGAACTGTTGCTGGAAGTAGATCCTATGCGTCCTGAAATTCAAGATTTAAGAGAGTTTAACTTGGGCTCCCATTATACAGACATAACAATTGAGATCAAAATCTATCAAAACTTTACAGCAAGTAAAATTTAAGTAAGTCTACAACAGTTAAAATATTGTAAAACGCATAACATTTAGAGCATTTAGCAAATGTTCTTATCCAGAGCGACTTCCATTTCCCATTTTCAGGGACAGTCTCCCTGCAGCAACTTGGGGTTAAGGGTCTTGCTCAGGGGCCCAGTGGTGGTAGGGTTGGAGGTAGGATTTGAAACCACAACCTCTTGGTCCAGAGACGAGTAATGTAACCACTAGACCACCAACACCCCAATAACAATACAAAGACAGTTACAAAATGATATTGTGCATCTTTGTACAAATTGCATTATAGTATTATGGTATTTTTGATTTAGTTGGTATTGTAATGGTTAGGGAGTTGGGCCCATTATTGGAAGGCTGCTGCTTCAAGTCCAGGACCAGTAAAGGTACCACTGAGGGATCATTCTTAAGCACTGCACAGGTGACATTTGGTTGTTGTGCAATGTGTGCTGTATTCACAATGACAAATAAGGATTTGAGCTTCCCCCCTCTAAATGCTGGTTCAAATCCCCCAAGCTTTCTAGGATTGTGGTGGTCTAGTTGTTAGGATGCTCGCCTCTGGAACAAGAGATTGTGGGTTGAAGTCCCACCTCCAGCACTGCCACCACTGGGTTCCCAACCCTTAACCTCAAGCTGCTCTCAGGAATATTGTCTCTGAAATTAGGAAATGGAAGTCGGTCTGGATAAGAGCATTTGATAAATGCCGTAAATGTTATCTAATTAGTTTTTACCACTATATACACAAGACAAAATTGGCAGTTTGGTGCAGAAAATGGGACATTTTCACATTGACAAGATTCAGTAAAGCAAAGTTCTCTCAACTGGAAAGTTGTCAAAATTGTGAACACTTTTGATTCTGTATAAATGCAAGAATTGACAGGAAAAACAGCATTAATGTTCTTGACCGTTAGGCAGACTGGACTGGGAGAGAGGACTCACGTCGGTAGTAGTCGTGGGTGGCGACGAGGGAGCCGCTTGATGGAATCGCTGCCATTTTTCCTGACGCTCAGATGTCAGAAGTGGAAATAAATCCTGCAGAAGCGAGGGACGGATGATAATGAGCCATGTAAGTCCGACTTCAATATATTGTTCTATTTCTAGTTCTAGTTTCTAGTTCTAGTTTAAAGTTATATTTAATACTCCATTCCTAGTTTAAAATGTATATTTCGTATTCTATTTATGTTGTTTATTCCATGTGCCTTATTTGTTCTTTGTTCCCTATTTCTTATTGCACTTTTAAAACTGGAGCCACGTCTTCTCGTCTCTCTGTATATCTGTTCAGTATAAAGCAGAGATGACAAAGTTTACTTTGACTTTGACTATATATACTGTATAACATTTTGGATGCATTAAAATGTTTATAGGGTTTTATTGTTTATACATATAGGCTATGTCAGAAAAAAGGTAATCCTAATTGTATGCTTTTTCACTTACTGAAAAAATGTAATATTGTGTAATTATTAATATTGTGTAATTATTAATATTGTGTAATTTGTCATTTATTTTCCCATTGGTTTTCTCCCTTTAAGAATACATGGGATTTGAGACTGGAAAGCACACGACAGTCAACACGGTTCTTATGCCATCTCAGACCACCTCACTGAACACACATCTTGATTTTATTTTTTATATATATGGAATAATGCTATAATAGTATTACCATTTTTATAACCATTACATATAGCTATATAAATAAATTTATTTCCCCTGCCCCCTGCATGAGTGACCTATATAACCATGAGCCATTTCTAGCGTGTCCAAAATGTTGTAGGGATATCTTATGTGCAGGACAGATACAGCTTCACCCTCTTGGCTAGTGTTAGTCAGCAGGTGTTTGTGACGATGACAAGGTGCTGAGCAGGCTTACTGTGGCAGATTTACAGGCATGTGGTAAGCTATAGAGGTGTGAGGTTACTGCATCTGGTCAGTCTCCATTAGGGCTGGGTGATATCACCTCAAATTAGGATCATGATTAATTTACCACCATTGTGATTAATAATATCATCGATTTTCATTTTCATGAACTGACATAAGAACACAAGTTGTTTCACTGAAAACTCATAAAAGTTGAAATTAAGTAAATGAAACCATGACTAAATGTCCAAATCATTCCGTACAGAGCTGAAAGAACATACTGTATATGTATAGTGTTACATATAGGGCTGGGTGATATCAGCTGAAATCAGTATCATGATTACTTCCATTATGATTAATAACATGGTACATTTTTTTCATGAACTGACTTAGGCTATGGTGTTATATTTATTAGACCCTCCAGGATTTCACAATGTTGCGATGGCAACTATTAACGTAAATTCTACCATTACTACCGTGCAATTTTGACCAATAACTGCAGCATTTCCAAATTTTTGACCAATCATTGTCGTTTACCACAAAACACTGATTACGTTTAGAAGACACGGGAAACACGTGATAAAAACGCCTCACATTTACCTTCAAAAATAGCTAAATGATTAGTGGTTAATAAAAATAATAGTGTTTTTTTGCCTTCATTTTAATTAATTGTTAAATGCTCATTATAAAGGGGGACAAAATCACTTTGACTTTCTCCCGCAACTTTATCGCAACAAAAGACTGCAACTTTCATCAATTTTTTAGAAAAGCTGCTGCAAAATCTGATATTTAGGGTGCAACAATCTAAAAAAGACCTGTGAAATCCTGGAGGGACTGATATAGAGCTGGGAAATATGACCTCAAATCAGTATCATGATTAATTGAAAATCTTTGTCTTGATTACGATTAATGAAAAATTGAAATAACCGACATGGGCCCGATTATATCGATTAGGGGTGCTGAATGTCAATTAATTTATCACACTGACTAACTACTGAGCACACTGATTGTACGAGTGGATTTAGAGACATATGGTAAATTGGTCTCTACTAGGGCCAGATGATATCACCTCACATCAGTATCACAATTAAACGAACATTTTTGTCTTGATTATGATTAATGAACAGTTATTTAGTTTTAGGGTTTTTTTGTTTATTTTTGCCCTCATAGTTTACTGACAACGTTTGTACTGTAAATATGCTCAGCTATTAAAGCTGGGATATTTTTTATAGTTTTTGTAATGAATTTTAAAAATAATTTAAACAACAAGATTACATCGATTCTGATAATCAATAAAATTTTGATTTATAGCCCAGTTCTAGTCTGTACTGCAGGTTAAAAGCAGTTTGGTGGTCAGAGTTGGATGACATGAGCAGACAGCTGCAGGCTGCAGAGTTAGATTTCCCCGAACAGAGATCCGCTTAGTTTAACACGGCCTTGAAAAGCCCCGTCACACACAGTCATGCACGCAGCACAGGCATCACACATGCACACGGACACAAAACACACTTAACACGCTCACCTCTGGATGTCTTTCTGCTGTGAGTAACCTTAAGAGAGCTCAGTCTGCAAAATGTGAATTGCACTTTTCAGTAACTTCGTATAGAAATAACACATACATGAGACCCAGTCTGCGGCTAATTCCCGTCTGTGCTACATTAAACTCCTTAAGACATCTTGAGGATAAAGTGATCACACCACTTAGGGCTTCTTAAACCCTAAACTGGAATGTGGCTGCTATTTATCCAACACAGCACGAGTATTCACTTTAAAAAATAAAAGTATTGTTTAATATTGTAATACTGTAAAACACTTATTTATAAAGTGTTACACTTCATACTACAGCTTGGCAATTCACCGAAACTGACACATAGAGCCTCTAATCGAAATAATCTTGGACTATTTTCAAAATAATGTTAGTAATTAAAAATGCACTAATAATTCTCTTAATATTTCCCCCAGTGTGTGCCTGTGTGTTTTGTTCAGTTCTTTTAAGATTCTGAATTCAGATGCAGATTCAGAGTGCACAACCTTGTCAGTGAGATAGCCTAAGGAGGGCAAAAAAACCTTCACTAAATAAATGTTCATTAATCGTAATCAAGGCAAAAATGAATTAATTGTGATATTGATTTGGTCATATTGACCAGCACTATATATAAAGCTACAAATATATATTAATTCAGCTCTGTAAGAAGTTATTTATTCAACTAGTCATGATTTTATTTACTTCATTAAACGCTAAAATAGTAATGTATGCAATTTCAACTTGAACTTTCAGTGTTACAACTCTCTTCTTAAGTCGGTTCATGAGAATGATGTTATTAATCATTATCGAGGTAAAATTGTGATATTGTTTTGAGGTGATATCGCACAGCCCTAGTTCATACTTTAATTCATATTAGTTTTGTGTAATACTGCAATATTTTTGTAATACTTCACTCTTATAATTAAAGTAGTTTGACTTTTATTTTGGCCGTAAAATAAAGAGTGAAAGAGTCAGTAAGAAAGGCAAGTTGCTGGGCAAACTGGAGTGAGAGAATTCAGCTCACTTCTGACCTCTATTTCTCAACAGCCCAGTGGTGGAGGAGGAGGAAATTTGCATTAATATTATTGGGGGAATTTCTATATTCATACTACGAATGAGTGCTGAGAAAGTGAAGAAATGGTTTCAATACAACTTGTTTTAAACTGTTCATAATCAAAGAAAGTGTAGTACCAAGTAAAATAGAATAAAATTAATAAATAAGAATTTTTAAAAAGACTATAGAAATATAATAAAAATAATTAAATAGGATAGGGAAATTAAATAAGTAAATAAATAGGATAGAGAAATAAATTTAAAAATGAATAAATAGAAAAGCAAAATTAAATAAATAAATAGGACAGGGAAATAAGATAAAACATAAATAATTAGGATAAATAGATAAAATAAAATAAAATAATAAATAAATAAATACAAATTTAATTAATAAATACGATATGGAAATAGGGGTCTAACCAGTAAAAGTTAATAAAACTTAATATGTGAATATATAGTGTTATATAGAAATATAAAGTGTTGGATGATAAAAATACAACTAAGACAGTTAAAGAGAAATAAAACCCCAGTCGTGCAGTGGAGATTTTAAAGTATGACAAACTCAAGCTCTGAACCTGAACAAATGCGCTTAATAATGTGTGTTAAATCTCTCTCTCCTCACCTGTATTTGGGGATGGAACTCGGCAGGGTCGTGGTGGTGATGGATCGCGGCGTGTGTTTGGGGGTTAAAGGCTAGGCGATGGAGCCCATCTGGATGTTGGTTTTGGGGTTTTGAACCCTCCAAAGTCCTGCGCTCGTTTCCTTTTCCAAATCTGCGGTTCACGCTGAGCTTCGGCATTTATCCTGCACAGTGACGTCACTACAAGCCCCGCCTCCTGGCGCGACTCGGCTCTAGTGGGTGGGACTTGTCAGATGGCTCTCGAAGGTAATCTGTCATAAACTAGAACGCAGCAAAGTTGCTGCTGTATTATTGTTTTGCAGCAAGTTGTCTTCTTTTGCACCCTATCTTGTCGTGGTTGGTGGATCTGTCAGTACTTGGCCTGAGTTTAAAACAAGATTATAACTCTTTATAAACTTTTACCTGTCTTAAAAATAACTTTTAATTGTAATAAAATAAAGTAAATTTAACTGTCATTAAAACAAAATAACCTTTAACTGTTTTTTGAAATAAAATAACTTTTAACTGTCTTGGAAATAAAATATTTTAACTTAAAATAACCAACTGTCGGAAAAATAACTTTTTTATGACTGTTGAGTAATTTCAGCTTTGAAGTTGATACTGTTATAGTTATTTGCTCTTGTATTTACAACTCACCCAGTGTAACAAGAAAAAACTGTTCAGTGCTGTAGTGCAAAAATAAAAAGTGAATTAAATTGAGAAACTGGTCGAAAAATAGAATATTAGGAAAAATACAGAAGCAAACCCTTTTCGGTAGAAAAAGCACACATAAGCGCAAATCGGGTTTATAACAGTAAAAAAAAGTACTGAAGATCTTTAATAAATTAGAATAATTTAAATATATGGAAGATATAATTAAATTCGTTTCACAGCGGCGTATGAATGTAAAAGAAATAAATTAGTGGTTTAATTCATTAAGTCTCCGTGTCTACGGTCGTAGCTTAGGCATTTGTATGCGTGTGTATGAGATTGCATGCCTCTGAGTTCAGCTCCCTGGTGGTCTAGTGGTTAGGATTCGGCGCTCTCACCGCCGCGGCCTGGGTTCGATTCCTGGTCAGCACAAGACTCCTCTTTTACTCCCTAATTATGCTAATTTAGTGTTGTATTAGCCAGACCTGCAGGATCTGGCTGAGTCCTAAAAATTGTTATTATTATTAATAATAGTGATATTGCACATGCACGCAAAAAGACACTTCTAGAAACACAGATAACGTTAGTGTTGTGTGTCGCCTTCGTTGGTCAGCTAAACGGAGACGTTCCGCAGTCTGTTTAGCACTGTTTAATATTCAAGATTCTTTGTCACATATAAAGTTATTACACAAATACAACAGGTAGAGAAGTGTTCCCTGAACCATTCAAAGAGTGCAACAAAAAATAGAATTTAGAATTTTAGAAGCCATATATAGTTCTAAATAATAAACAAAATTATATACATAAAAGAGAAAATCGTCTTATAAGGTTTATACTTTACAGTGACTGTACATGTTCATATTGATTATCACATATTGATATACTTTTGAATGTAATATAAGGTTTTTGCATTTTAAATACCAGTTATACTATTTTAATATATGATTTTAAACATAATAATAATAATAATAATAATAATAATAATAATAAATAATAATAATAATAATAATAATGCAAAATCAGATTCAATGAAATCGTTTATGAATCCTGAATTTCATTTCTATTTAATCAGTGCACCAAAATGTACCTACAGACATAGCAGTAAACAATTAAACAATCAATAATCAAGGATTCACTGTTAATTATTTTAATATTTTTATATCATGACTATGATTAACAACATGACTAAAAATTTTGACTGGTGTGTCTGTAGACAGCAGTTCACAGATTTAACATTCTGGTTGTTACCCTGCATGAATTATTTTATTCTGTTGGTCATTCAAATAATCATAACGCCTCAATCTTTGTGAAAAGCACTTTCAGTGTCCATTTAAAAGGAAATTGAGTGAAATTGTGTGTGTGAGTTGTGTTTAAATGAGGACCAAACCAAAGTGTTGTACCTCTGCGTTACCTTTATTTATGCATTTCAGTAACAGTGTTCATTCTAATACAGCTAAAGCTCAGAGCACAGATGCAGGTAACCACATTCATGATCGGAATGAAGATGAACACTCACAAAATCCATAATCCATCTCCAGTTAATCCAGTAAACCATCATTAAACAGCAGGAAACTGATTGTGTAACTCACATCAACAACAATGTGCAAATGTAATACCTATAATTACAGCTTTAATTCCCATTAGTGATTTTACAATCATTACTTTATAAATCATAAACACAGCCCTTATATCACTTTTACTGAAATACATTTTTAACACCATCTCGCCTAGAGAAAGAATAAAGAACCAAATTCCAGTTAAATTTAATTCTACAAACAATATCAGAAAAACCAATTTATAAAATTAGTTGATCATCACGATGCCGGATTATAAAAAATCTATTTGATTTCAGCAGTAGGCATAAAGACACTGCGTAACATTCTCCTCCAAAATATATTTTATTTAAATGAAAATGGGACGAGGCTTTATTTGTAAATAACTCAAAGCTTATAAGTGGGTGAAATACTATTTATAATCACATTTTTCAGCAGTAGCACCGTTTGCCCTGAGTAATAAAGCTAAGAATAAGTAGTGTAATAAAAACGTAACAATCATTTGCAACACCTGCACCCCATACAGTACAGAAAAGCCTTTTTAGTGTTGGTCAGGAGTGAATATGATTTATAATCATGCATCATAAAAATCAGAATATCATGAAAAAGATTATTTAATATTGAACGGTAAACCTTGCTATATACATTACAGGTAAAAGTACATATTTTTATTTTTTGGTTTTAATGCTGAAGATGAGATTCTAATCATTTAAGATTTTCTATATATACACAGTGTATGTGTGTGTATAGACATACATATATATATATATATACACACACACGTATATACTGTATACAGTATATACATATGTGTACACACACACACACACTCTTTTCTTGTTGTGTATATATATAAGAATCCTAAATTTTATTTCATTTTTATTTCATCAGTGCATCAAAATGTTGTACGAGTCGACAATCAATAATCAATAATAAGGTGTTATTTATTCTCCTATTTTCATATATACTTTGAGATGCAATATTTCTGGTTTCTGTGCACTTTTAGCTATGAATCAGACATTAAAAGCAAAATGGTTTGAAATATTTCAGCGTATATGGACTGAATATACGAAGGTTTACCTTTCAGAATTTAGTATTTAAAATGAAACGCCTTTTTCATGATGTACTGTCTTGGGTTGCACTAGTTTAGTAATGTAACTGCAGCTCAAACCACTACCTTCACCTGCATCATCAGAGCTGAGCCGACTTCAAATACCTGTAGCACTCCAAAATATAATTTTACACCAGAATCCTAAAACCCTCGTCATGCAGTTCCACACGGTCGGACGCCTTACATCAGATTAAGAGCAGAATTAACTTTGCTCTTTTAGGTGAGGTTAGTGCGACTGCAAACCCCAAATCACCAAGTTGATCTGAAACTGGGACGATGAGAGAGAAGAGAGGAAGTACTGAGAAAGAACTGAGAAAGTAGAGAGAGCGAAGAATAGGGTGAGGGAAGAGAAAATGGAGAGACTGAGAGAAGGAGAGAGTGAGGGAGGAAGAAAAAAAATGAGAAAGTGGGAGAATGAGCAAGCAACCACAAGGGAGGAGGAGGGAGAGAGAAAAGGAGAAAGAGAGACAAGTAGAGTGAGTTGGAGAGAAAAAGACAGCGTAGAAAGAGGGAGAGGGGGTGAGAGAGAAAGAGAGAGAGTAATGGAGGAAAGGAAAAAGTGAGTGAGTGAGAGGGACAGAGAGAAAAAGCAACTGGATGTCGGATGAGAGGTCGATGTTCCTGTTTAGATGCTGGGAGTGCTGCTGGGAACAGGCTGGACAACATCAGCATCCGTTTTGTTTCCCACCACTCTGGACTAGAAGGTAAAAAGAGACACAGCAAATTAAAACCCAGCAGCGTAGTTACAGCTGGAGCTCCTGACCATCTCACATCAACATCTCATCAACTTCCATATCTCTACATACAAATATACATCACGAGGAATGATCTTGTATCAAGAGGTACTGTCTACACTACGGCTGTGCGATATGATAAATCTTATATCCTGATAACGATATATATCACAAAGTGGGGATGCACGATAATATCGGAATCAGACAATACTTGCCTTTAAGTAATCGTACCAGACTGAGGCTAAGATTTGCCTGATATTTTCAGCCGAAATTTGATGACACACTGATTGTACATGGGAAAGGCAGTGCTCGTGCCAGGCATGTCCAAAGTCCGAGCTAGGATTTTATACGGCCTTCTGTCTTAATATGTATGATGATATTTTGTGCCAAAATTCTGAGCACGCAGTGGAATGTTCAGAAAATCTCATCTTTACACGCTCAACTCTGCCTGCACACGTTAAACATTTTTAACTTGCTAAATTGCATGTTTGTCTCACTTACTGAATGTAAGCTCACACATTTTATACAGCCTGCGCCTTCTGTCTTAAAATGTATGGCGTTACATTTTGTCGCAAAATTCTGAGCATGCAGTGGAACATTCGCTAGCAAAACCTTGTGTCTTTATGCGCTCAACTCTGCCTGCACGCACTAAAAGTGTGTTTACCTCACTTAGCAAATGTGAGCTCACACATGGGCTGTGTTCCGAGCCGCGTACCTGCCACACTTAGTAGTATGGTAGGTAAGGCGCCCTTATCATGCTTTTCTACGTGTACACTACACAAGGGGAAGTGACTTTTTCTTAAAATGTTGTGCACTACACTGGAAATTCTCTGCGCTTGCTCCACTCTGCTTTCACGTTCGCTTGACTTGGTGCTGTTAGAAATGTCAGGACTATGGTGCTATTTTTGTGCTAAAATTCCAAGCGTACAGTAGAACTTTGGTGAGCAAAATGTCTTTTCTTTACGCACTCAACTCTACCTTCCTCATTTATCAGTACTGGCAGATACAAGCATGAAAAATATCGGATATTGGCATCGTCCAATAATTCCCATATTGTGTATCCCTACTCGATATAGTACATTTTCTGTAAATGCAAAAAATACTTTCACAAGGAAAATCTGGTGTCTGTGTGCGCTCAACTCTGTCTACATGTGTGCTTGAGACTCCACACGCTCATATGGAACGCCAAAGCGGCCACAATTTTTACACAACTGACAGTTAAAACACGTTTTTATGCAGTTTATTTGTTAAAAACACCTTATTGCGGCACTCTGATATACTGATGCTTTTTACGCCATTGAAAACGCCACTCTTTGCACTGATCTAGTGAGTTAAACATCATTTTTTATGCCTAAAAATGTCTGTAAAAGGCGGCGCTTTTTAAAGTGCTCTAGTAAGGTGTCTTTGAGGTGAACTGTGGCACATTTGGCGTTCCACAGATCTGAGCATGAGAGTGCAGGGTGTTTGGAGTGTGTGTGTGCAAGTACAGATGAGCAAACACAGACACCAGATTTTGCTTGTGAAAGTTCCACTGAATTGAGGCACAAATATAACACCGTAGTGTTATAGTATTCTTTGTGTCTAGATCCATGTGTTGCCATGGTGACTGCTGCAAACTCATCCAAACCATCAACAAATACTACTGTAAACATCATAAATAAGAGTATAATAGGAACGATAAATGTTTTAATTTCCTCATCCGATATATTTCGTCATATCTCCCAGCCCTCGATGAAGGGATAAAAGAATACTCCGATATTTTCAAGCTAGGGCTGCTCGATTCTGGAAAAAATGTGAATCATGATTTTCTTGATAAGAACTGAGATGGTCATTTACTACATTGTGTGTGGAACAAGCCCATCCCTAGAAGAATTGCTGTCATTTAGAAATGAGATTGCATGTAGGTGTGAATCGAGATCGCAATTTTTTAACGATTTATCGTGCAGCCCTAGTCCAAGCACTGAAAAATGTTAAGCTACTTGGCAAATAAACCCGATTCTGAGCTCACAATTAATTTAATATTTACCTCAATTATGATTAACGAACTATTATTTTATAAGGTTGGTTTGTCCTCACTGACAAGGTTTGTAGTGTAATTATTCTCCACTGTTAAAGCACTGTTGTGTTTGATATTTTACATGTATGTACAGTACATGTAAAACTTTACTAATATTTCATAATGGTTAGGAGAGTGAGTGCTCGACGCTTACCATTTTGTCTTCCAGGTTTTTGAAGGTGGATGAGTTTCTAGAGAAGGCAGAAAAACTATTAGAATGCTGTATACAGCTACATTATAATACAGTCCAGAACTGAGGTAGATGAGGCAAAGATGATGTAAGATTAACATTTGCAGCGTTTAGCAGGTGCTCATATCGAGAGCAACTTCCATTTTGATGATTTCAGCACTACCACCCATTTGAACCCACAACCTTTTGGTCTAGAGGCGAATGTGATAACCACCAGTGTTGGGCACGTACCTTTAAAAAAGTAATTAGTTATAGTTACTATTTACTTCTCACAAATAGTAACTGAGTTAGTAACTGAGTTACATCATTATAAAAGTAACTAATTACCAGGCAAAGTAACTATTGCGTTACTTAAAAAAAAATCTAATTTAATATAACTATAAAATAAATATAAAACATTGTACACTAATCTACACTATTTTAATGTTGTTGTGGGACAATGTGAGAGACAACTATCAAATTCAACATATTGCTATAAATATTATCATTACTATAGTGGAACAATAAAGCACAATAGATGGTTTAGAACTTTAAATATTTATTGCACAGACCACAACTCGTCAACAAATAAGTCTAAATATAAATTATGCTTCTGAAGAAATGTACCAAAAATAAACAAATACTACTACTACTACTACTACTAATAATAATAATATATACTGTAGTGCAAAAAAAACCTGATATGTAAAGAGGTAATAAAATAAAACTCCATGTCCATATCTGTGCTTGTGTGTGAACACCCGCACTACTCTGCCTCTGATTGGCAAACAATGGAAATTTACTCAATCTAAGCCAATCATCGCGTTCTCAGTTACACCACGTTTACAGACACACCAATCATCATCACTGGTTATGTGTCCCGCTCTGGCCTCGAACACACACAAACACACACACCCCAGAGAAAGAGAGGTCCTATGGCTGAGAGAGACGCTGCTCGCATGAAAACCGCTTCAGTGTTCTCAGTTACAGTAACGCACATTTTATTGTCAGTAGCGGTAACGGCGTTGTAACGGGGGAAACAGTAATTTGTTTGATTACTTTTTACTGAAAAAAGTATCGCCGTTAGTAACGTCGTTTATTTATAGCGCCGTTATTCCCATCACTGATAACCACAGAGCAAAAGAGAAAGGGAGAGAAAAAGAAAGAAGGAGAGAGGGAGTGAGAGAGAAAGCAAAAGACTGAGGGAGGGGAAAATGAGAAAGGATGAGAAAGAAAGAGAGTGAGAGACAAAGGAGAAGGAGAAAGAGTGAGAGAGGAGAAGAGAGACAGAAGGAGAGAAAGGAGAAGGAGAGTAAGGGAGGAGAGGGAGAAGGAGAAAGAGGGAAGGAGAAAGAGAGAAAGAAGGAGAATAAGAGAGACAGAGGAGAGAGAAGGAGAAAGAGAGAGATAGAGAGAGAGCAGAAGAGAGTGAGGAAAGGAGAGAAAAAGCAGCTACGACAGACAGAGAGAGGGGGGAGAAGCAATACTGAGAGCAGCACCGATAGCATTTCAGCTTTAATCCATAATGCAGCACTGGGGTGTGGTTAGTACCAAAGTTGGGTACTCATTTCTCCTGTCGGGAAGAAGAGCTGAAAAACCGAGAGAAGAGAAAAGGCAAGAAAGAGAAATAAAGAAGAGAAAAGAAGTTGTTACCTGAGAGCAGGCATACTGAGCGAGTGGTGCATGTTGTAGTGGTGACTTGAGAGCAGTGAGAACAACACACAGGAGCAGCAGAGTTAGAGCAGAGACCAGCAACCGAGACAAGAACCAACACACATTCTACACACACACATTCACCACATCATCACCACTCAGATCAGCACTGGTCAGAGAGTACTCTGTTAGTCATCATTCATACAGTTTACAATTTAAAACCAAACACCAAAACCCAAGAAGCATGCGCTCTCTTTCAATACTACTTTCAAACACCAAAATGAAGGAATGTTACCCAAGTAATTAGTCATTTTCACATTGTGTGCAAAAATAAAAAAGGGAAAACATGTTCTTAATTTTTCAAAGAGTAACTGCATGCTTTTTGGGTAAAACACTGTTTTGGGTTTTAGTGTGTTCTTACCCAGGTGAGTTGGTGTAAGTCAAAGCCCTGAGCAGCACAAAGCAGCAGTAAAGAAGACAAACAGCATCAGCAACAAAGCAGCCTTTCTTTGCCCACACTGCCTGAGTTAATCACTTACTCTGGATTAAATATTTGTGTGAAGGGTCAAGCGAGTTATGGAAAAGCTGATATTACACAGAAACGCCAGCTCATGCCACTATTTTCTACAGAACTCATAACGGCAAATTCATATTCTACAATAGCAAGCTTTCTGAAATGTTACACAGTGCCATTGCAATGAATCCTTCTAAGCATTTGACAAAAAAGTCTTTAGTTCTGACCAAAAGGGACACACCAAAAAAAGGGGGGAAACAGGGTTTAAGTTGGACTTCTGACAAGAACATAATACTCCATATCTCCTCAATCAGCTTTAGTGAACAATGTCGCTACAGCAGGAAGGAGTTGAAGATAAAAGTGAGGAGAAAAAGGAAAATGAGAAAATAAAAGTGGGGAAAGGAAAGAAAAGAAGAAGAAGGAGGAGGAAGAAAGAACAACAGTGGGAAGAAGTAAAAAGTGGTGAGAAGAAAGATAAAAGTAAGAAAAAAAGAGGAAGAAAGACAAAAACGTGGTGAGGAAGAAGATGTGGAGATAAGAGAATTAGTGTGTGGAAGAATTAAATGATTAAGAAATTGATGAGGAGAGAGTGATTGTGTGGAGGAAGGAAATGAGAGTGACTGTGTGGAGGAATGAAAAGATGTGAAAGTGAACCTGAGCCCTTCCAGTTTGTTCCTGAGAACAGAGCCCACAGTGGACAGAGCGGACGTCGTCTTCTGACCGGCCTGTGAGAACGTCTCCTGTGTCTTCTTATAGCTGGAAACACACAGAGTGAGTGAGTGAGTGGGGACTGGGTCAGTCAGTGGACGGGTGAGTGAGTGGGTGGGTTGGATGGATGGATGGATGGTTGGATGTATGGTTAGTTGGGTGGGTGGGTGAGTGCGTGAATGAGTGTGTGGGTGGGGAAATTATAGTGGGTGTGTGGGTGGGTGAGTGAGTGGGGGAAATGAGTGTTGGTGGGTGAGTGAATGTGGATGTGAGTGTGGGGGTGAATGTGGGTGTGGGGGTGAGTGGGTGGGTTTGAATGGGTTGAGTGGGTTGGGTGAATGAATGAGCAGGTGGCTGGGGTGTTGGGCGTGTGTTGGTTGGGTTAGTGTTGTGAGGTGTTCATTGAGTGAGTGGGTGTGCGAGTGAGTCGGTGAGTTTGTGGGTGGGTGGGTGTTCTGTATGGAAACAGCACACCAAGAAGTCATACTCTCTTTCTGACTGTTAAAGACATTAAGAGGACTGGGCAGTATGGCCTCAAATCAATGTCACAATTAATTAAACATCTTAACTTGATATGTTATTAAGGGGACACTACATGAATAATTATCCACATTTTTAAAATAACTGAAATACTCATCATGGGCAACATTACGCTGATTAAAAGGTTCAGAATGTCGCCCATGTTTAAGAGGATCTAATTGGAGGCTATGAGCCAGTTTAAGCTCAAATCCCATCAGTTGTTCCCTGAACTCTTCACTCTGCACACGTCTGATTTATATTTACAGAAAATGTACTATATGGTGAAATATATATTGTTATGGGAATATAAAATGACATATCAGGACATTAGAGTTTGTTCATATCACACAGCCTTAATTCAACCCCAAAAGCCCATCTCTGAACATTCATTTGTTTTGCCGCTGTGTTTATTGCTAATGCAATTACAAGTTTCTCAGAACACCAAGCTGCAATGTTAATGCAATTACAACCTGCTCAAAATAGTCATGCAAGACTCCCAGGTAAGTCACAGGTGGTGAGCAAGATGCATTGCAATTGTGGTGTCACAGCTTTGGAGTATGTGATATAAAATTTCTATGATCAAACTCACTTCTCTCAGAAATGACACGATTTTCTTTACATTTAGTTTAGGGCGTACACGCAGTACCATGCGTACGTGAACACGGAGTGAAGGCCTCCTAATTCTTGTTACTTTCTGGTTTTTGTCAAGTTTATGGGTTAAAAGATAGACAGACTGCCGAGGAGCAGTTCTCCACTGGGAAAGTGTATCTTGAGAGAGAAAAACAGCAGTTGTTACATTCATAATCACGTGAAAGAATGATATAAAGGATGTGCGGGGGGGGGGGGACTCCTCCTTTAGGGCTACAGAACGCAGTCATGTGTTTGTATCTCTCCTGTTAACAGAATAAACTTTTGTATTCTTGCAGCTGGACTCTGACTAATTTAACATGTGGATAAGGGATTGATTTAGGTAAAAATCCACCACAGAGTACATAAAATAATTTGACAAAAGGGGAGAATGAACACATTGTTTTAATAAGAGTAATAATGTATAATATTTTTAAAAGTCATTAAAATAGAATTCACTCCTTCAAGAAAAATAAAATGACAAAATATAGAGGAGACGGATCAAACTTACGTTTCAGAACGGCTTATGTCATCCAGAGTGGCAGAAGCGGTGACATAACTACACACACATACACAAAAACATCAATAAATACATTATCATGACACCAGTCATACATAATTAATATCTGTCCTTAACATAAAACATCATTTTTGATCAACATTAAAATGAGTCATGTATTCAATTCATGATTTGCAGCTTTAATGTTTTATTCTATCTGAATAATTTGATCGGAATAGAACATTAAAGCTGCAAACTATGCATTCACTAAATATCAACGCTAACAAACTAGAACTTCATTAATAAAAAACATTCCAGTGAAACTGAATGAATTCAAATAAACTTGAGTTTTCACTCCTTCATCTAATCTAATATTTTATATTTTTGTTCAGTGAAACTCACTATTAACCATGTATAAAATAAAGATGGCACCGATACGAAATGTGGATGGGATAAATGACATTTGTCACGATGTAAACACATGCGCTGTATTTGTTAGCATATTTGTTACTTGATATTTTCAGTATTAATACCGGGACACACGTTTGTCGCGTTATTGTGTGGAATGCCATCATGTCAGAAATGCAGTTCTCTCCCATAAACAAGTCTAAATCCCTAATAATAATTTTAAAGTAAAAAGAGATATGTTATCAGAATCTATATCGGTATCAGCAGCTGCGTATCAGAATCGGATTGGAACAGAAAAAATGTGGATCGGCCCATCCCTAGTAATTATTACATAGTTTTAGTTTTAAAAAAAAAGCAGTACTGAAATCAAGTATTTCCTTGCGCATAATAGAATAATTTCAGTAATGTATTCACACCTTTTTTAAAGCATTATTTTCAGATTTGTATTGTATTGGCAGATATCCAAATGCACAGTATCAGTATCGTATCCAACATAAATAAGTAGTATCGTACCATGTTTAGTATAAAATATTAAATAAATATATGGTGTAAATTTTATATATATGTAAATTCTTAGACTATGACTACATTATGAAAACACTTTCATTTACATAGAGTAAAAACAACTTCACCAATTATGCAGAATCACATCAAAGTACAAAACCACGCTGAGTCAAAGAATTTACATTTATATGAAATTTACACCTTTACATTTACAAATGTACAAGTCTCACAGGAAGGTTCATTACACTGCATCACAAATAAATAATTTCTGTCTGCTACTTGGTCTAATTCATGTGTCCTACAGTAAATCCTGTGCTGAATTCAAATCTGGAGGCACATTTTGTCTACCACATCAAGATCTTAAGTTATATATGCAGAAATACTTCACATAAGGAAAGTTTGCCTTACAGCTGTGTGATGTTTGAAAAATGTATTTGTTGCAGCTAAATTACAAACAAGACGTTCATCTGAATTTAAAACATAATGTGCTGTTCAAAAAGGCTTTTGCTTTGTGCTTGTGTGTGTGTTGTTTCCGCTGCAGAAAAGAAACATTGTTGGTTCATGTTGTTTTGGTCCATGACTGATATCTTGTGTCCATCACAGACATATCTTAATAGAATCTCCCCATGTTCATCTCTTACGTCACCCAAATTATAATTATACAAAAGCAAGTGCCTAAAGCACTTATGAACAGTACAGTATGTTTTTTAAGTCATTGGAGCATTATGACCCAATTCCTCCAAGGATTAAACCTAGTCTTAGACCAACACGAGTTTGAATGGTAAATCTCCACTTGTACTACAACTTAATCCAAGACTAGTCTTAATCCGCAGACAGAAACCAGCCCTAGGTGATTGAAGTCTCAGGTGAGCGTCTGTTTTGGCAATTTACTTACAACAAATACATTTTCCAAACATCAAGCAGTTGTAAGACAAACTTTCATATGTGAAGTATTTCTGCATATATAACTTAAGATCTTGATGTGGTAGACAAAATGTGCCTCCAGATTTGAATTCAGCACAGGATTTACTGTAGGACACATGAATTAGACCAAGTAGCAGACAGAAATGATTGATTTGTGATGCAGTGTAATGTACTGTTCAAAAGTGCTTTAGGCACTTGCTTTTGCGTTTGTGAGTGTTGGATGTTGTCTGCTGGTATGCCGTGCGCATCTTGTTTACGAGTTCAGTTTAATGCTTGCTGGTTTGCGAGAAACAGCTGTTACTGTGTTGCTGTTCAACAATAAGTGTATCAAAATACCAAATTGTCACAAAACAATATTATGCCTATGACTTAAAATCTGGACGTGCTAGGAAAGTTCTGAGTGCAGATTTGTATTCAACACAGTTGATTCCATGACAATCACATTTTACTTCTAGTAGCAAAATCTTAGTTATCCAGTGTATTGCGCGAAACAAAGGAAACGTAAATATGGCTGCTAAAACCTTCCTGACAAATTCTAGAACATCTACAGAACTCTTTGTGTAGAGCGGGGTGTGACGTTCCCCTCGAGACGTGAACAGGTGTAAAAGTGGCTCGACTTCTCCAACAGGTCTGACTTCTCTATCCAGTTCTGAAGTTTACAGGTGAGTGCTGATGAAACCTGAACTCAACCAACAAAATGGGTTTATAACTCAACAAATCTACAGCTATATAATAAAAACTCGTTAAACATGATTAATGACAGCATTACTGAGAATCATTTATGCATTGCTTAAACTTTAGACAAAACACTGAATTTAGTCATGTCTTTAATAATTTCTCTTTGGCGTTTTAATACATAAAATAAATTTTTATATTTGATGTGAACATGGTTTGTACTTTGATATCAGAGCAGACATTTTGCTCTATGTACATTAAAGTGTCTTTTAAAATTAGAAAATAGATTTATGTTAAAATCAAAGTTCATAAAGTTGTTATTATTATTATTATTATTATTATTATTATTATTGACACTGATAACATTCTTTCTTTGTTTCGAAATGATCGTAATCATAGTTTTATACTTAATACACAGTTGAAGAAAAGTCGGTAATGACCAATGACATAAAATATTAGATAATTCAATGAAAAGACAATATTTATTTATAAAACTTAAATATTTTTACTTGTACATAATGATATCGATATCGGCCCTAAAAGCAAATATCAGGCAACCTCTAGTCTAAATTTTTAATAAATGTATATTATTTATGGTTTCGTACTTGACTTGACTCCACTAAATTACTGGTTCTTTTTTTAAAATTTTTTTTAATGTTTTTCAAAACTGTCATAATCATGGAACTAAACCAAAAGCAGAGTTCAACAAGGTCTAAAAGCAAGTAATAACCACATATAAAAATATTAGATAACTCAATGAAAACCCAATATTTATTAATAAAACAAATATTTTACACATTGTCAGTACTAGGTTTTAGAACTGATCACACATAAAATATTACATAGCTGAGTTTTCTTTCAATTATGTAATATTTTACACATACTGGCCATGTATAAAATATGAAATCACTGAATGAAAATTAAGGTTATTTAAATTTATTCAGTTTTACTGTGGAAGGTTACATTTTTTTAAAGAGAGCTACTAAAAGTAAAGAAAACTGCAAAGTTGGTCATATAGTTCTAAACGGACGTGAAGAATCTTTCTACTTTTACAAATCTAAAAGTTGTGAGTGGAATGTACATTTACACCAGCATACAGACATAAAACGAAACATGCTACGAAACATCTAGAACATGCCACTTTTACTTTTGCATTTGACACAAATCATGCTGAGGAAGATGAATTAGGAAGAAAAGAAAAACACAGAAAGAAAAATGGCAAAAGTTAAAGATCAGACATGAAAGGAGAGAGAGAAAACTCACAAGTTAGAGGTTGTGACGCTATGATTCAAGTCTTCAAGAGTCTGTGAGGTTCTCATGTAGCTACAAGCAGAAATGTAGTGAAGAGAAGTAAGTCGAGGAAGAGTTTTATTCGAGTTGCTGCCTTTAACCCAAACCCACAGAAAACTTTGTGAAAATAGCAGAGAAAGAGATGTAGGATGAAATGAAAAATGTAAACGTGATGTAGAAAAAGACAGGAGCCGGTTTCAAGATTCAAGGTTTAGAAAAATGATTCAAAATCATGAAAAACTTCCCATCATGTTGTTCCTGAAGTACACGTGGAAGTCAAGAGAGAACACGTCAACATTATTTTGCTTTTGGTCATCTCGAGATCACATTTGATTATTTTTTAAACATGTTCTCAAGAGTATGACTTTCTTTTCAACTGTGTCACTATTAGGAGTGCACAATTCAGAAAATCTCAATTTAATTCTGACTCTTGTGCTCACATTTCGATTCAAAATCGATTCACTATTCAACAGCCATTCAGAATTTAATACACGTATGAATTTGTTTCCAGATTGCTGTTTTGAGTTACTTTTCCCCATTTGACTGTAGCAGATCAACCAAAAAATATCAATGAATCAAATGCCGTTTACTACGTGTAATGCACATGCAGTGTTTCCCTGGTCCACAGCTTGCCTACATGTGCGCTCCAAACACCCTGTGCTCAGATCTATGGAACACCAAAAGTGCCACAATTCACCTTAAAGACTCCTTACTAGGGCACTGCAAAAGAGCCGCCTTTTACAGACATTTTACAGCATAAAAAGCCACTAGTCACTAGAACACCGCAAAAAGTAGTGTTTTTAATGGCATAAAAGGGTTGGTATGGAATTTTGATGAATAAAAAGACATGAAAATTGAGTGTTTTACTCAATTGCATAAAAATCTAGGGAAATTGTGGCGTATGAGTGTTTTGAACACAGACAGCAGATTTTGCTCGAGAAAGCTACAAGCTGAATTTACAGAAAATATATTGTGATATACATTATTACTAATAAAGTTAGTACTGCTACTCCGAATTCGCATGAATAAATGGGGTGCTGGATATGAGAATGGAGTCATGTCGCGCAGTCCGAATCACACATGATTTTGTTCGCTGTGGTTCTGTAAAATTATCTGCTGAATGCTGTAAATGTAAATATAAATTCAGACGCTCCGAACGCTGCAGCCGCTGTGAAAAATGTGTGTACTCACGCGTTGGAGGACTGCACTTCTTGCCAGCCTCTACTGATGTTGTTCTTCAGCTCTGCCAGCGGGTTTATGCCCAGCCTCCTCCTCAGCTCTGCAGCGTGCCTCTCTTTCGCAGACAAAACTTGCTTCAACGTCTGGATTTCATCCTCCACCTGACAGGAGAACAGAGAAACAATTGGTTATATCATGAACATTAATGATAAATATTGAGATGGATCAATATAGAAAATAATATGGCAATGATATTTTGACTATATTACCCAGTTCTGGAGTGTATTTAACTGACAGTGTGTTACCTTTGAGAGCTCCAGCTGTAACTCCACAGCCTCCACCTCGGTCAGACCTGGAGGCAGAGTTCCAGCGCTGGCCGTGTCCATCTGCATCACGTATGGACCTGACCCAAAAACCACATGGCAACAATGATAAGATGAACATCACACAAACATTCTACACATTTTCAATTTCAAAATTACAGACTTTTTCCAAACTCAAATGTAATTTAAATAAATGATTTGAAAATCCAACTGTAAAGATGAAAGAAAAAAAGAAAGAAAGAAACTGACAGATGGGGAAGAGAGAGTTAGAAAGAGAGAAAGAAAGTGTATAAGTCAAAGTCAAAGTAAACTTTATAGTCATCTCTACTATATACATGTACATAGAGAGACGAGACGACGTGGCTGCAGTTTCTACAGTATGAACAGATAAGGCACATAAAGTAATAAAAAATATATAAATACAAATACGTCACATAGAATAAGCAAAATCTATATGCATGGGCTATAAAATATAAAAACTATAAACTTTAAACTAGAGGTTGAGAAAGAGACTGAGCAGTAGTTACATGCAGAATTCAACGTCAATTTGGAAATGCAAATTTCTTTTTGCATTGGGTGTGCATATGATCAGCAGTTAAAAATGAAAATTCTAAACGACAGTGTCCAATAAGACGTGCAAATAGCGCAAGAGTATAAAAGCAAAAGAGAGAAAGAGGGGGACGGACCGACAGAAAAAGAAAGACAACGTGAGACATAGAAAGACGGACACTAAGAGAAAAAGAGAGACACAGAGACTGTGAAAAATGGAGACTGAGAAAAGAGACAGAAAAAAAGAGTAAAAGAGATTGACAGATGGGGAGGAGAGCTTGAAAGAGAGAAAGAAAAGTATAGAAAAGACAAGAGAGAGAGAAAGAGAGAAACAATGTGAGACATAGAAAAATAAGAAAGAAAGACAGACTTAGGGAGGAAAGAGAGTTAGGAAGAGAGAAAGACAGAAAAGAGAGAGAAAGAGGCGCAAGAGAGAATAAGAGAGAGGGAGTGAGTGAGATAGATCGATAAAATCTTTGAACTTTTTTTCAAATGAAACAAAGAACAACACTTCTTTTACAAACTTTTACAAAAGTTTGAACTGGAAAAAAATAAAACTGTCCTTTATGATCTTTATGCAAAACCCATTCCAAGTTTATGAACTTTCAAAATATTTGAACAGGCATTTAATTTTAATTTGTTTGTTTAATATAAAATAATTTAGTAAATAAATACATTTGAATTACTTCAATATAATAAATGATTTCTTTCATAAATCTGATTTTGAAGTTACTAGTATCGGATCAGTACTCGATATCGGTCGATACCAAAACCCAGGTTTCTATATCAGGACTGATAAAGTTGGATCGGAGCATGGATAAAATGGGGTCCTGGACAAGTTATATTATGGCCGAAATGAAGAAGGCTAAAGCTTTACAATATTTATTTGAGATATTATTATAAAATATAAATTAATTCTTAATACAAATGTACATGAATACACTACATCCTCTTACACTACAGACATTGTATAGGCTAAGTAGTTGCAGATGGTAAACCTGTTTATTATATTATTATTTTATTACTTATCCTACTTAATGTTTTTCTTCTTAAGGGTTATATTACTATGTAAAAGGGGGGCATTAGTCCAAGAATTTCATTACTGATCCATTATTACATGGAAAGTTGTACAAAATCGAACTAGAATACAAATTTGGAGGAAAATCTGAGAGTAATTTTGCTTAATAAAGTGGGATTCTTACATTACAACCAAACGACACTTCATGCGCCGTCCTGTCAGACACCAACTTAGAAGAACTGACTACGACTTTAATTAGAACATTAAATACAAAGAGCAATTATTGTAGAGTGGGGAATTATTCAAACCCTGAATTTAATCGACAGAAGGTTTATTTTTCATTTCTTTTTAATGGTTTTATCTGTGTCTCCGAGTTGAACTCCTCACGCCAGTTAGCAGCTAGCTAACACTCATCTCCCGCGTTCTCACTCGGCTTAATCCCCCTCAGAACCTCTTACCTGAGCTCGCAGGATCCATTTTATTTTGGAACTTCTTAATAAAATATTGAGAAAGAGTTTATATCAGAAGACTTCTCTCTGCGGCTCGCGGTTTTCACTGACTGAGCAGCCAGATTTGTGCTTCCGGAACTAGGCTGAGGACGCGTTTGGAGTTGCGCCCTGCTCCCTACATAGTGCACAAGTGCGTCTCAAAACAATAGTTCCCTAAGAAGGTCGACAGAGGACAAGTGTACAAGTAATCACCTTAAGTTAATTTAAGTAAGTGATTATTTATCATTGTGAACACAGAACAAGACACAAAACGGGACCTCTGCATTTCACCCAGCCGTGAAGGGGCCACGCACCCAGGGAACAGTGTTTGGGGGCCAATGTTGTCCAAGTTTCTTCCAAAATGTTATAGATTACTAGTTACTGTTATTTCAATGTAATTGGTTACAATATTAGAATATCTAAGTTAAAGTCAAGTCAAAGTAAACTTTGTTGTCATCTCGGTTATATACTGTACAAGTAGGCAGAGAGATGAGACGAAGTGGCTCCAGTTTTAAAAGTGCAAGGAACAAAGAACAAGTAACAAAGGACAAATAACGCACATAGAATAAGCAATATATAAATAGAATATAAAATATACATTTAAACTGGAAGTATAAAGAGAGACAATTAGGATGTGGTACTCAGCTAACAATAATGGCCTTAGAGTTGTCTTTTACACTGAATTTGCATAAGATCTGTAATAGTTTCAATATGCAAACAATTCTATACAGTCTATTAAATAAAATAAACTACAGTCTGTGCAACACTTTCAATACTTTGTGAAGATACCAGTCAGAGAGAAAATGCAATCAGTGATATTTACAGCAATGTTCAATGTTTCATAGTTGTGCAAATATTTAGCAGCATCAAGAAAAAAAAAAAAGAGAACGGCAGTTTCAATCGTTTGGCATTAAATGTATGCCAGATCAGCAGTAGTTTGTAGTGACAATACTGTACAGTCTGTAAACATTTTTTTTCTGAGACAGTTCCAGTGCAACATTAATATTGTTATATTACTCAGAATTGTAATGTGTTTAGCATAGTTTAGTTACATAAATAAAGAATCTTGAATTTTTAATTTGGTTTAGTTTTGTGAATTTCAGTATTATTGCAGGTCCATAAGGACAAATACAATCGTAACCATCACCATGAACTCTTGAATTTTTATTCTGTTACAATAAAACGTGTAAAACATTTTCATTTTACATACTTAAAACGTTTAATTAAAATATCTAAAAACAAAACTACCATCCATTGTCATTTAATAGTCTATACATATATCTCTCAGTTCTATATCTTGGAATGGACAGTTTGCTTGAATTTCTTGTTTGACTATTGTTATTCGACTCCTGCATTAATTTTGAGGTACTTTCACAAAATGAATAAGTGTGGAAGTAGGACTTGGCATTGTAAAATGCTAAAATGTAGTTTACTGCAGTTCATTCTACATCCAGTGGAGGGAGATGTGGTGTAGCATAATGACTGTAGCCATACATTCTTTCTTTCATTCATTTTCCGAACCGCTGAAGCCCAATCGGGGTCGCAGGGGACCGGAGCCTATCCCGGGAACTTACGGGCGCAAGGCAGGGACCAACACTGGGCAGGCGCCAACACACCGCAGCACACACATACTTACACAATTACTCTCACATTTATACCTTCTGGGGCCAATTTAGAGTCGCCAATTAACCTATAGTGCATGCCTTTGGACTATGGGAGGAAACCGGAGCACCTGGAGGAAACCCACACAAACACAGGGAGAGCATGCAAACTCCACACAGAAAGGCCCTACATCTGTCCCCAGGGTTCGAACCCAGGACCTTCTCGCTGTGAGGCTAACCACTGCACCACCGTGCCGCCCCTGTAGCCATACACTCTTTAAAAATAGTTTAATGCCATTCTTCTCGTGTTAGTCATTGTTATTTAAAGAAAAACAAAACAGCTCTAACTTGTACGCATGTTACTGAAATATGTAACGAGTATAATATTACTGAAAATGTATTAGTAAAGCCTTACATTACTGCAATGCAGCAAAAAGTAATACATTACTGCAATTATCGTTATCTCAAGACCATGAATTATTTATCTCGTGATCTCGAGATAAGGAATGTTGTTTTAACGATATCAACACACGATAGCGAACTCAACATAACAAAAAATGTTATCTCGAAATCATGACCTTTTTGATTATCAAAATAAGAGGAGGAGGAAGAAGAAGAAGATTACAAATTTAAGCTAATGTACATTGATCAACACAGAAATAAAATGAATATCAGGGAAACCCACTTCCAAGTAACCAAGTAAGAGAAAGATAACTCATGATTTCGAGAACAACAATGTTAATGTTGCGCACCTGTAGTACACCTGTGGTGCACTACACCAGGTTGTACAATACGCCCTACCTAGGGAGTGTGAAGCCAACTCGAAACACCAGTTGATGTAGAAAACAAATTCCGTAAATACCCTCCCTGGATTTACAAAAATGTGCTTTGTTTAAATGACAGAGGATATATGCTGTAGGGCTGGGTTCAAAAAATCGATTCACCGATCAATATCGATTCTCGTTCGAAAAATTCGATATCGATTCAAAAATTCGCGGATGGATCTTTTCCTGCGGTTATGCACTACTTTTCGCGACCGTGAGACCGGCGAAACCGAAACCAAATAGAGCCATGGCTGAAGCTGCTCCGCTCAAATCACCGTCTGGCCTAAAGGCCGATGTTTGGCAACAGTTCGGTTTTAAAACAAGTTATTTTATAACCAAGCAAAACTAGCATTGACGCAAAGAAATCTCTAAATAAATCAATATCGAATTGAATCGAATCGAATCGAGAATTGAATCGGATCATGACCTAGTGAATCGGAATCGAATCGATTCAGGAAATCAGCAACGATACCCAGCCCTAAGCTGTATATATTTTTTAATGCCTATTCTGTTCCAAGAATCATTACAGCCGTGAGTTAAAACTTTAAGTAAAGAATAAGGGTTTGGTCCTTTATATATTAAGTAAAATGGTATAAAAACAAAAAAGCAGAGCTTTTTCTATTTAATTTCGTTTTAATTAGAGGGGAAACAGCACCTTTCCACTTCCAGTTTAGTTCCAGTTCCAGTTTTACAGTTTCCACTTCCAAGCGACGAGAAATCACATCAGCAAATGACAAAAACATGTAAAAATATTCCTCGTAGGGAATTTAAGTGAACTTGGGAATTCTGTCAAGAATAATTTTAGCTAATTGGGTTGAACTTTCACCTTTTTTCTTAATAAACGTTCTGATTTAAATACATTAAAAATCCTAACCATGTGGCTTACATTAATTTAAACAGCGTGTGTCTCAGCTGAACTGATGTCTTCTCAGTAGTGACAGCTCCCTTGTTACTGCTCTCTTATCAACATCATCTCCTTTGTCGGATCATTGATGCAAAATCTCCCAATTCCCTCCTTACATCATATGTGGTTTCAGGCTAAAATCTCAATATTTAAGTTAATTTAATATTTGGTCAGTAAGTCCTCAAGGATTTTACTATTTTTGGGCATGATGGGTATATAAAGCTTCAATGCAATGCAAACTACTCATACCGAGCTGACTACACAACGTTCGGTAAGTCACTTGTGGATTTTAAGACTGATTTGGAAATGAAACAAAATAGGTTAAATAGGTTTTTAAAGTTTAAAAATTTAAAACTTCTTTTAACGTTATGTAATTTTTAAAAGACAGTAAAAAAATTTTAGTCTCTTAATGTTGTTCTTCGTCTTATTATTATTATTATTATTATTATTATCTCGCTGCTACAGGTACAGTTCGGTGGTGATGATGATGATGATAAGGAGGAGTGGGAGGATGAGTGCGCACTTCATCCTGCACATCGCTCTTCTGCTCACCTACCTGTCATGGAGCCAAAACTCCGCCGGGTTCGAGTTCCACCTGGCACAGAGACTTCCGGTGACCCCTTTGCATCACCATCACCGCCTCCATCACCTGTGCAGAGCGGAGGGGCCGAGAGTGGGCGGAGCTCCGTTTACCGAGGGGGAGGAGCGTGGCGAAGAAGGCTCCGCCTTTACCGCCGACGCAGCCACGCCTCCAAGCGATACTGCGGTCAGTAAGACGGAGTCGGGGAGGATGCAAAGGATGAGGAGGAGGAGGAGGATGATGATGAAGAGGAGGAGGATCGCTCCCGGTAAACCAACCTCTCTAGACCTGACCTTCCACATGCTGAGGAAACTGATGGAGACGTCGAGAGCAGAGAGAATTTCACACAAAGCCAAACTCAACAAACAGCTGCTGCAAGCACTCGGCAAGAGATCACACACCTAGCTCACTACAGATAATTATTAAATTAAATATAAGTGAATTAAAGTTTTATTCATTAGACAAAGAAATGATTGTAGTAGTAAAAAATCCAGCTAATATTACTACAGCTACTCATCTACAATTATATTTGTAATTAATGTGAAATACTATAACAGCAATAAAATATTAAACAAACTAGAACTGACTGGGTATTGAGTCGTTCAGTTGAATTAATTTAACATTTAAAATAAAATTTTATTATTTGCTTCAACCATTTCAGAGGATGTCAAATCAACAATGCAGCAAAGAGATTCACTTCTTTTTGTGCCACAAGGTTTGTTTTTAAATATTTTTAAAATAAAAAAATCACTTATACATGCCTCCAAACCAAGTGACCTCATGATGCCAAACCGTCAGCTTTATATGCATATAGCTTTTATTTACATGCTTATAGTTTATTTAATTCTTTAAAAATATGCATGAATAATATTTCACAAACAATGGCATACAAAGCACATTAATCTGTGTTGCCAACTTGTTGCTAACACTAACTTAACAGAAATGTGCTGATAAGACATTTTCAGATTTATCTGCAGGGAAAAAGTCATAATTTCAAGAGAATTTGTGTTATCTCAAGAAATTTTAAAAAGACCTTGATGTGTACAAAAACATAAAATTGGTTTAAAAAGGTGACAATTTCAGGGAGAAATTATAAAGTATTTATAAACGTTTGCTGATTATTGTAGAGCTGGCTGTATTATTGTTAAGCTCACGAACGGACTAAAATCAAGAAATAACCAAAATTACATTATTTTTGAAAAAGGGGGAAAAGAGGTTTGGCAAAAAATGTAATAGCCAATGTCTCTTCAATAATCAGAAATATTTAAGCCCTGGACAGTGTTTCTACAATTAAAAAAAAAAAAAAATATCGCAGAAAGAGTTAAAGGCACAAAAAAGTAAAATACCGCAAAAATTAGGCAACAACCACCAAAACTGAAATGTTCATAAACATTTATTTTACACCGGCAAATCAGATAAATGTTTTTACTTTTTCTTCTTCTTCTTCTTCTTTCAGACAGACAATAACCATGCTACAACATAAAGGTCTATTATTATACTTCATTGTTCAGTGTATGTACATGAGACCTTAACCATTGAACTATGAGTAGCATAGTTTCATAGCCACATCCAAATAACATACCATCTGAAATGAGGACGAACTCTTTTAAAAACATGACAAAATTAAGGTAATAAATTAAACAGGAGAAAAAATAAAACGCGTCAAATTACCATTTCACTATAATTACACATCTCTTTCCCAAAATTATACGATTTTTAAATCCCCTCATCATGTTGCTCCATTGCATTCAACATAAAACACTGCATTTTTCCAACATTTCAATATAGAAGCCGTTAATCAGGCATAATGTCTGGAGGGGAAAAAGAGGAGAAAATGTACAGGAAAGGACTACAGAGGCAATAACCATCAAACGCCATCAAGAGCAAAGGAACGAGGGCAAGAGACGGGGCGAAAGTAATAGAGGTACAGCAGAAAGTAAATTCATCTAAGATCTGTGCTCACAATACAGTGAAATGAATTAACTTTAAACTCTGCAGAAAAATAAAAGAAAAGCCAGACAATAAACTAAATAAGACCATCCACTGCGAAAATGAGCTGCAAGAAGGGAAATTATTTACAGGTGTGCATGTAAAAAATCTAGAAAAGGACGAAAAAATTATAATGAGATTAATTCGGTGGTGAATGTAAGTGTCGGGTCTGCATGAGGAAAGAGAGACATGTGTACACTCACGCCCAAAAGCAGAAAACTAAGCTAAAGATTTCACAGAAACGAGGACATTACTGCTAATTTAATTTTATTAAAATAAAAATCAACACAAATAAAAAACATGAAATGTCACATCTTGGCTCTACAAGATAAACATGTAGCTGCTCACTGAAACATGGGGCATGAAATAAGCTAAAAGCTAATAAACAATTCACTTAGAATTTGTTATAAATCAACTTTTTAACTGTGTAACCATAAGTCATGATAATAAAAAGTCCCATGTTTTTGAAAACATAAAAATATTAATTGCAGCAGAACATATGGAGGCAAGATGAACTACGTTTTACAGAAAGTAAGAACTACATTATCAATTGAATATAAATTTTATCAGATGATGGAGGTTTTAATTTGATTTTCTGATGACAATAAGAAATGGCAATAAAAGCATCACTAACTTACATCTAGCCCGAATCCACATCCTCTCTTGTCGTAAGGGTTCCGAGGACCACAAGGTGGCGCTTCTAGTAAAACCGTGCCAAATGCTTTAGTAATATATATGAGCTTTATTAAATTACAAAGTAAAAAAAAAATGCACAAAATATACATATACTGTACATACACACTGTATGTCTGTATATTGTATATCCATATAAAACATTTGATTTTTCCCCACTTTCCTTCCTACATGTAGAGTTGGCATGTAGAGATGTAGAGCTTCAGTAAATCATTTAAAACAAGAAACAGGACACTACTAATCCAATGCAGCTAAATAATAATAATAATAATAATAATAATAATTAATAATAATAATAATAATAATAATAATAATACAAACACTAAGACCTGGAACATGCTATTAAACACCAGCAAACTGGACTGACTGCTACACAAACCCACACCCGTACACTACAATATTTATTATTTTTTCATTTGAAGCATTCATTAATTTTGGTCTGTGTATTTAGTCAAACTTAACAGCACACTATCATTTTATTCAATTAAACATCCAGAGAACATAAATTACAAATGAAGAAAAATAGATTTTCTGAAATCTTGTATGTTTGGTGGCGTCTTCAGCCATCACTATGGTGTAGGGTTGGGCGATATGACCTCGAATCAATGTCACGATTAATTCAAACATTTTATATTGATTATGATAAATGAGCAATTATTTTCTTTTGGGTTTTTTTTGTTTGTGTTTTTTGACCTCATAGTTCACAAGGTATGTAGTGTACTGTAAATATGCTCAATATTTTTACATTTTTAGCGAAAGAATAGAAGAACACACAGGGGGAAGTATTAAGAGAATTCTTGTTTTCAAAGTATTAATGGAATTTTAATAATAATCAAAATAATCTTTATGGGCATGATTAGGTCAGTCAGTTGTTTTCAATTAGCTGACCAGCTCTAAGCTGAAGCATTAGTTAATTTTTGGCTCAGTTTATCCAGTCGATGCCTAGAACACAGAATTCTTTAAACATCCAGGTGACAAACACACTCTAACAAAAATAGTTTTTCAGAAATCTAAATCTTGTTGGCATCTTTTCGACGGCATCGCTAACGCCAAAAAGTACTGTTTAACAGGCCAAAAAATACGGTAAACTAGGCTAAGACCCAACTCTGCTTTAATATCTACAGATAATGAGAACAGATGAAGAATCAATCTTGATGATCATAAGATGAACAGAAGCTTGAGCTTAAAATGAAAAGTGTGAGAAATGCAAAATGTTAAAACGTTAAAATATGTCAATACATATTTTAACTTCATATTTTCACGTCAAAAGAACCAACCCAGAGCCATACTGCAAACCAATGCTGCCAATATTCACGTACAAACGGGAATATATTGACATAAAAACCAAAATTAAACCTCTAACTACTGATCAGGGTGGGGAACAGCACATGCTCGAGGAGAAGAAGCAAATTTTGGCTGGAGCAAATGGAAAAAACGGGAAGGCAAATCTGAAGAGTCAAGGCCAACGGGAAGAGTACAGCAGGAGAACAAACACCTCTTTTTTAGTTTTTAAACATCTTCGAGCTACACCGAGGCAAACGAGGCGGACGATAGAGGAATAAACGAAGGGAAGGGATAGAGGGACGTGTGAAAGAGTTCGGGTTGCGTTCCACTACCACTGGCTCGTCTCCGTGCCCAATTTGGCTTTTCTTTCTTCTTTTTGAGGGTACGTGGAAGGAGTTGCTCCTCTGGAGTCGTTCAGCCTGGTTTGGCGAGGAGGGGGGGTGGGCTTTCTTTTTGGAGGGAGGGGGCAGGGTTTTGAGCAGATTGACAGGCGTGGGTGGAGGGCGAGGCGGTTAGTTGAAGCCGGTGTCGGTCCGGTAGGTGGCGTGGTGACCGTCAGACGTGAGCTGGGTGGTCTCTGTGGCTGAGGGCTGCAGCACAATTGGCTCACCGCCCGTCGCCTCTGTTCAGCAAGTTTAATAAAAGTTACGTTAATTCAGCACTCATCTCTCGGAGACATACGTTTAATATGTTTACATTTACACCATTTATCAGACGATCTTATCCAAAGTGACATTCACTTCCCATTTTCGGGGACAGTCTCCCTGCAGCAACTTTGGGTTTTTAGTACTGGAGGTAGGATTCGAAGCAACAACCTCTGGGTCCTGGGGCGACTATCCTTACCACTAGACTACCACCACATCACAAAACAACGACAATTTTGTTCAAACATGATGCCAACGTTCATATATCAGACCCTACAGGATTCTGCAATGTTGCGATTAATGCAAAGTTAGCCAATCCCTGTGAATTTATTACCACTGTGCAATTTTGATGTAGTGATGATACATCGATCTACATCGATACATCAATTCGCTAATCAACGTTCCCATAGCATCGATCCAAAATGAAAACATCGATTAGACACATATTGTAGCGTCCACTGTGAAGTTAGCGCCCATTTTTCTATGGAAATACTAAAGCCCGCATCCATACCGGCTGCTGGCCAATTACAGCTAGCTAACATGAAAACCAAGTTGTTGATTTTAAACATAGCTTTACAGATCAAAGAACAGTCATGGACTACAAAGCACTGTTGTAAGTCGCTCTGAATAAGAGTTTCTCCCAAATGCTGTAGATGTAAATGTAAATTGTGTGTAAAAGGAAATAGGAAAATGTATGTAAATGTTTGCTTTGTTCCAACATCCAGAATTTCTCATTTTAATTTAAGAAGGAAAAATCTGTCTAGTGTGTATTTATGAAGTGAAATGATTGTCAAATCTGCATATTGTCGCATATTGATATCGAAGTCCTGAATCATATCAAATCAAAACTGTAATATCGGCAATAATCGAATAATCAATTTTTGACCAATCATTGTTTCCAGCAAAACTTTGAGCCATACGTCAGAGAACTCACTTCCTTGTTACGTTTAGAAGACACAGGAAAACGTGTGTGATAAAAACGCCTCACATTGACCTTCAAAAATAACGAAATGATTAATAGTTAATAAAAATAATAGTGGTTTTTAATTCATTGTTAAAGAATCATTATAAAGGAGGACAAAATTGCTCATTTATCCACATCTTTGACTTGGTCCCGAATCGTTCAACAAAACGCCTAAAAACGCAGCAACTTTCATCATAAATCAGGCATTTTAGGCCACAACAATCTCAAAAAAGGCCCGCAAAATCCTGGAGGGACTGATATATACTGTATATGGTGAGGGGTGGTGGTCTAGTGATTAGGATACTCGCCTCTGGACCAAGAGGTCACTACCACTGGGCCCCTGAGAAAGACCCTTAACCACAAGTTGCTGAAGGGAGACTGTCCCTGTAATTAGTAAAATGGAAGTTGCTCTGGATAAGGTTGTCTACTAAATGCTGGGATATGAACCAGTGACTCTCTGAACACATACCACAATGTCCTCAATAACCATAAAAAAAAGGACAAATCATAATTTTAGGTCTGACCTCTCTCGTCAGACTGCAGCTGGGCCTCCAGGTCTTCAGGAGAGACGTAGAAGTCTTGGTCCTTGCCATCTGGAGGTCGAGGTTTACACTTTCCGCAGCAGCAGTTACAGCAGCAGCACAGACAACAGCAGAAGTAGCAGCCGGTGGCTAAGCCGCAGAACACAAACAACGCCTGCAGGGAGCGCAAAAGGGAATCATTGTTTTACCAAATCAACCCGCTGTGCCGTTCCGTAACGAGAGCAGCTGAAATGAGAAGAATAAAAACGAGGAAAAGGGGATAATTCCGACCTTGGCCCACCAGCTGGAGAGGACAAAGTAGGTGTTGACGTTCTCCTCGCCAAACTGCTCAGCCACGTAGAGCCCTAGCGAGCCATACTTGTCGTAGATGTTGCGTTTGGTCGGGTCGTTCAGGATGGCGTGAGCGTTGTTGATCTCCTTAAACTTATCCGCTGCTTCAGGGTTGTCTGGATTCTTGTCGGGGTGATACTTCAGGGCCAGCTTCCTGCGGTGAGGATTAACCTATATATTTACCTTCATATATACATCAAACTGTGTAGTCTGAGTGGTGGTGCCTGGGATGGAACAAGTTAAAAATCCCTGGATTATATCATAATGACATTGCTTGGTGGTTCTCTGGCTGTAGCATAGAAATTCTAGTTAAAAACAACATCTGTTAGTAACTATGGCTGCCCGATCTGTGTACAATGTGAAGTAATGTGGAAAAGCTGCATCAAGATATCGAATTGAATCGCAAAGCTGACATGATAATTGTCAACAAGGTGATGGATCACACCTCAATTAGTAAAAGAGTCAGCAGCTGTTATTTATCGATGATAATTGACGGTATTGATGATTTAATGTAGACTTGGGGATTGATTACATTTCACATACTGTAAGCTATGACAAGATCACATTGCTCCGGTTTAACCCTGATCTTTAACATTTTATTTGAAATGAAGCGTCAGGAACATTTATTTACATAACAACATGAAGACGTAGGAAATGTAACGATATAAACAACTAAGCGATTAGTAATTCGGTTGCCAATTATTTTAAACGTCCCAAATTATGAAAAATTCACTTTTTCTATTCTACATCAATTTGGGTCTGTACTGCCTCTGCACACACTGTAAGTTTGATAAAAATAGTGAACTGTGTTAGTATTCATTTAGGAATGTCAGAAATCGCGTGCTTAAATGAGGTGTTTAGATGTCTCCCCTACTGCTACGTCAGAGCAGGGGACATTTGAATAACTCTACCCTCCTATCTGAGATGCTCCACCCACCAGGTAGAACGGCTAGCGCTTCCTGATCCGCCAAGTTTTCTCACAAGCGCTAGTGTAGGAATCACAGTGAAGAAGTCTAGCGGCGGAGTGTTGTGTTGCAGCAGCCGTGTGGATTATTTTCATGTGAGGTAAACTTTCGCTGTGCTGTCTACACTAGAGGTGTGAATCTTCACTGGTCTCACGATTCGATTCGATTACAATTATCACATCAGTGATTTGATTCGATTCCATATCTCGATGCATTGCGATGCATGCAATCAATTTTTCTAAATTACTTCACACTGCACGCAGATTGGGCAGCTATAGTTGCTACTGAATTTTTATGCCACAGCCAGAAAATCACCAAGCAATGTCATTATGATACAACTGGTTCTGTCCCAGGGACCACCACTCAGGCTAAGTGTTGGAGGGAGTATTTCTTGTATTACTTTTTAGATATTTGCATTAAATTCATTATTCATAAAGATCAAAATCAAAGTCAAAGTAAACTTTGTCATCTCTGCTATATACAGTACAGATATACAGAGACGAGACGACGTGGCTCAGGGAAAGAAAACAGGGAAGAAAGAACGCCCTATTTGTTCTTTCTTCCCTGTTTCTTGTTGCACTGTGTAAACTGGAGCTGCGTCGTCTCGTCTCTGTATATCTGTACTGTATATAGCAGAGATGACAAAGTTTACTTTGACTTTGATTTATAGAACAAAAAGTATATAAATAGAATACAAAATATAAATTTTAAACAAGAAATGGAGTATTTGATATAAACTTTAAACTTGTACTAGAAATAGAAGTAGAAAGAGAATTTAGATGCAGTATTAACCTACAAAAGTGGAAATTGACTTTTACACTGTATGTGCAAGAGGTTAGTAACAGTTTCAATATGAAAAATTCTATATCCAGTCTATTAATAAAACAGTATCTCTTAAAACAGTCTGACTAACATTGACGTTTGTGCAGATATTATAACAGCAGTGGAGAACAAGACTCTGTGCAATACTTTTCAATAATTTGTGCAGATACAGTTAGTTAGAAGATAACCAGTGATATATACATTCAATGTTCAAAATATGCCCAAATCAGTTGGAAATGTTTTGAAAAATAAAAAAGGAATAATTTTTTATAAAGTGAGTTCAGTAGTAAAGGGGGACTGCATGTCACAGACCACCTGCAATGCCGGCGTAAACTGCATTGATCTACGGATCGCCGGTTGAAAACTTCCGTTAAAATCGATTACGGGCTGCCATTGCATCGATGCAGAATCGTCCACATCTGCATCGCGATGCATCGATTATGTGATTAATTTCAACACCCCTAGTCTACACCCCAGTTCCGGAGTGGGCAGTGGGAAGTGGTGGCTCATTTACATTCAGGAATACTAATGAGAAACAGCCTGTTCTGAAAGGGACTGTAATGGAGGAGTAAAAAGCAGGCTAAAATGTCTAATCTGAGAGGTATTTACAGCAAACTACTTCAGAGACATGTTTAGTGGAGCTCATAGACCAATTTTAACAAAAAATGATAATATGGGATCTTTAATAATCAATCATACTGGTTGATATTGATCAGTTGCTGCATTTCTCATTTTAACCTCTCCTCCTTTTTGATTTTTGTTTTACGACAACATTCATTTACGTAAATCGTGACATTATGAAGTAAAGAACTAAGTGATGTAAAAAATTAATTGATTAGTAATGAATACCATCGATTATTATTGATTTATTGCAATGTTTTTGCAGCTGACCTGTAGGACTTCTTGATGTCATCGTTGGTGGCCAGCTTGTCGACTCCCAGCACGTGGTAGAGAGATTCTCCCGAGGTGGAGAGAGTGCGCTGTCGCTGCTGCGGCTCACTCATGATGCTGATTCACGTCCTCAACAATCTGCATACACACACGGTTATGAAGTGTTGACTCATGACATCTTCAGTTTAGAGAGCTACACTGCTTTCAAACACATGAAACGCTTGGTAAACAATAAAATCAGGTGTGTAAATCAAAGGTTGGTCACAATATGATATTTCAATTCAACAGAAAACAATTCCACGTCTGTCAATATCACCAAGTGCTACTACATGATTTTGATTCGATTTGATTAACATCATATGCCGATTTATTATCATCATTTCCATTAATATCAAATCACAAAAAGTAACTCAAATATTATTTGGTATTTTTATTCCTGAGACATTTAAATGGCAAACAATCTGTTATTTTGATAAAAGGAGACCTCCTGTTCAATATAATGAGACGTTACAAGGAGATTTGAAAGCGAGTGGACGTGTCAGACAATGCCTCGCTTCGGTTTGGCTTTATTCACGTGATAGTGTAGAAGGAAAGGCAGACTTTCCTAAGAGCGTCCACACATAAAAGGTAAGCTGTTTCTTGCTTTTTCCTGTATTGAGAGAGACAGTTGTCTTTGGCGACTAGAATGAAAAAACTAGTTGCAAAATTGAAAAATCTAGTCGCATTGGTGACCATTATATATATTTTATGTTCCCAACCTTCAGCTTTGAAAACTTTGAAAGTCGGCGGTTTGAATCCCAGACGGTACTCATGAGCAAGGTACCGTCCCCAAGCACTGCCCATGTCAGCTGCCCATTGCTCCTTGACGTAAAGGTCAAATGCAGAGCTCACATTCGGTGTGGTGTGCTGTGCTCACAATAACAAATAATCCCTTACTTTCACTACCAACTCCATCTACTTGTTTAAAGACGTAAAAATCCGATAATGCTCATCATCTGCAGTACGTCAAGTCCCCAGCGTATCCTCTAAATGCTTTATATGCAGCAAATGTCCCACGTGTGTCTCTGACCAACTAACCTGCTTACAACTGACATTCACCAATAACGCGAGAGCAAATCTGCTTTATTAGTCCATTAAAAACGAAACGAAAGACAGGCTTAACTGCAAATAAAAGTATGAAGCAGCTGGAGAAAAAGCCTCAGATATAAACACTTAAATGAATACAAAAAGTAAAAATCACCCAGCGGAATAATAATGTTTCTCTGCCTGGCATTTTTCACTCAGCCTCGCTTATTTTTGACCGAGTCTATCTCTGTAAATGCTTGAGTAGGCTGCTAAACCCTGCGACAAAATCCAAATTCTGTTTTTACATCTTTATTTTCAATCTGCCTCACCAACACTCACACCCGCTCAGCTCACAGCTGCAACGTCTTGTGCATCAGCACAAGATTTAAACCCCGAAGCCACTCAGGATAATTAGTAGTTTAAATGAGAGAGTGATCAATAAAGAAGTAAAGTATATAGTGGTCTTGATGAACAAAGAGCTTGTTTCACCGCCGTGGACACTCTCAAGATGGTCTGGGTTTGCTTTGTTATAATGGTAAAATATAATCTGGACATGACTTAAGATTAAAAATATTCCATTTTATGTAAAAATATTTACTACTTTAGAATCAAGCTGTGTGAGAAGCTTATTCCTGCATTTATTAGTATGGCCTGGCAATATGACCTCAAATCAATACTGATTATTAACAATTATTTTGTTTGTGTTTGCCTAGTTCACCAACAAGTAGGGAGGGTCGAGACGGGAATTACTGGCTGATATCCGATATTTTGCATGCTTATATCTGCCGATGGCGATGTAAAGTCAAGATATTTTGCTCACCAAAGTTCCACAGCAGACTCAGAATTTTGGCACAAAAATAAGGCCATAGTTCTAACATTTCTAACATAAAGCCAAGTCAAGCGAGCGTGAAAGCAGAGTGGAGCGAAAGCAGAACATTTCCAGCATAGTGCACAACATTTTAAGAAAAAGTGTAGTGTACCAAGTCAAACAGGGCGCGTGTGTCTCTCCATGTGCACTACCTAGTGCGTAGAGAGTCGTTAAGCTACAACCCCGCCTATTTCCTGAGATGCATACTACCACTACCACAAAAGTATGATAAGAGCGCCTTACCTACCATACTATTAAGTGCAGTAGTACACAGCTCAGGACACAGCCCGAGTGTGAGCTCACATTTACTAAGTGAGGCAAACATGCAATTTATTCCGAGTGTGAGTACAGGCAGAGTTAAGCAAGTAAAGACATACATTTTAAGAAAGAAGGTGCGGGCCGTATAAAAAACAGTAAAGACAAAGATGTGAAATGCAATATCATGAAAACTACTGAGATTGATCAAAATAGAAAACCCAATAACACAGTGAGATCAGCAGCAGCCATCAGAGGAAGTACTCATGATTCACCAGCTGACTCACTGTATGCAGACTATTACTCACATAAATCAATACTGATCTCAGACCAGTCTATTCACCAACCCATTCACTCACGTATGTGATATGAAACCTGAAACCTGCAATACAGACACAGAATCTGAGTAAACAGCACTAAT
This sequence comes from Distichodus sexfasciatus, assembly GCA_032718565.1. Lineage (NCBI taxonomy): Eukaryota > Metazoa > Chordata > Actinopteri > Characiformes > Distichodontidae > Distichodus > Distichodus sexfasciatus. The sequence continues at coordinate 874,153 of JAVGVS010000136.1, forward strand.
AGTAACCGCACAGGCTGTCGTATTATGTGAAAAGCAGAATGTTTGACTGCTATTTCTGCAGTATAAGAGCATATTTTCAGTACAAGCTGTGTCAGTGAACTATGAGCTAAAATATATCGTTTATTAATCGTAATCAAGATAAAATATTTGATTAATCATTATATTGATTTGAGGTCGAATTGCCCAGCTCTAAACATAGATATGAAATCTGAGTAAACAGGCCTGACTACTGTAACTTAAAGAAAACAAGATAAAGCTTCCTCCTAATTTTTCACTGTTTAGTGGAGTTTAACATCAATTTAACGTGACCGTTTTTTCCAATGTTAAATCACTGTGAAAAATTAATATTCAAACTATAATTAAAATGAGCCCATTTAATAAATTTACTTCCAATATATTTTATTAATAATCCAAGTGGAAGAGAACTGGAAAGTTACACATCTTCAAGATGTATTTTGGTGCTGCCTGAACCCTCATGCTCAACTTGCTGCTGCGTTAGAAATATCCGAGCCGTGTAGAGACAGAGTCGCTACATTACATTTTTTTGTGTTTGAAGACAGCTGATTAAAAACAAAGCAAATAAACTTTTCTCTATAATTCTAATACAGTGGTAGCTAAATTTTCTAAATGACAAATGAGTTTATCTGCATCAGCATGAAAGACATCAGATATCTGCATCGATCTTTAACCTCCGTATCGGTGCATCCCTAGAAAAAAAGAAATATCATGAAATAATACCATGATAATAATTTTAGGTCATATTGCCCAGCACTTTCCTGAAGTTAATCATTTTGAACTACAACTCTAAAAGCAGTGTAACGGCACATATTCAGTAAAATGTAATATTTATTCATTAACATCGCACTGCTTTTAGTGATTGCACGTTGGAGAGGTTTAGGCTGTTTCCAATCATCACAAGAGGTTCCAGCGTCTTTTCACTCAGCACTCGTCTGCCGACTTGCCTCTTTCAGCCGGTTTACTCAGCACTATCAGCTTTTCTCCATCAACCTCCCTCTCGTTCAAACTCCTCAACCCCCCACTGTCGATCCATACGGAACACACGCTTCACGAAAGCTCCACAAAAAAACTTGTTATTTTCCGGAGCAGAACCATTACTGGGAGGATAGAGGGGGTGTAACATCTGTTCCTTCACTCGTTCATTCATTTTTTATATCACAAACCAAAAAACAAAACCCAAAAATCTGCATCTTTTTCCCAATATTCATGTCTAGGGATGTATGATAAGGGAATTATCCGATACCGATATCTGATATTTTTCATGCTTATATCTGCTGATGCCGAAAAATGAAGAAGTGCGTAAAGACAACATATTTCCACTGCATGCTCAGAATTTTGGTACAAAATAACACCATACATTTTAAGACAGAAGGTGCGTATAAAATCCCACCTCGGACTTTGGACATGTCTGGCACAAGGGCTACCTTTCAGACGTACAATAAATGCAGCATAAAATATCATGCAAATCTAAGCATTGGGGACTTTAGAAAAAACAATTATAGGCTGATTCCAATACAATTCCGATATTATTGTGCAGTGGTTGACCGATAAGTTTTTTCAGGGCCGGTATCAATACAGATTATTGCTAGTTAACGGAGCCGATAATCAATATTTGGAAAAATATAACATTTTAAGGCTAAGCTGATACTCTCCTCTCTCCTCTTCTCCTTCTCGGAGCTTCACATTGCGCTCGTGTGTGAGTGTGATGTGACTGACAATAAGCATTGTTAGGCTACTACTCATGTGACATATAGCCAATCAGAGACTGTTGTGGGCGGGACATTAAACGAAGCAGTGAGTCGAGAGCAAACGGCACAGAGAGAAGAGACGGCAGTGGAGCCATAGTAGCGCACCTTGTAATTACTATATGTTGGAGATGGTCAAAATGAAACACTGAAACACTGTCTAATATCAGCCACTGATAATTAGCCCGGTTGATAATTGGCCAACCCTTATTATCATGCTTCCATATTCATTTCTAAAACCAAAATCGTTTCCCGATTTCCCATTTTGTCCTCAAATAAAAATGTGATTAAAAATGATATGCACTTACATTCCATTCAGTTTGTTTATCAAACTGTAGGCAGTGCCGTTGGGCGTTTGCCTTGTTTATAGAAGGTCACCGGTATGAAACCCGGACTGGTAACGATACCACTAAGGTAATCCTGAGCAAGGTACCATCCCCAAGCACTGCTGACCGGGCGCTGCCCTTGTTTGCTGCCCACTGCTCCTTCACGGATGGATCAAATACAGAGGTCACATTTGGTTGTGGTGCACTGTGTGCTGTAGTGTGTTCACAATGGCAAATAAGCACTTTAGAGATCAACCAACATATTTTTTAATATATCAGCATCAGCCATTTTTTGAGTGTAGTACGCCGATTTATAGTCAGGCACATCTGTGGGCAACCCCGGGTTATTGTGTAACCGTGTGTGAATGATCCCAGCCAGAACTTGCAGAAGAGAGCTTAAATTCCGATCTTCGCTTTTAACTTACACACAAGATCCCAAGAAATGAAGGAACAAAGTAAATATATTTTGTGTGATTGAACATGTGTAACAGTGATAAAGAAACAAAAGAAAAAAAGCATTTACATTTTTATTTTTTCATTTTTTTTTATTTGAGTGTAAAGTTGTAAACAGTAAAATATTTTTCCATTTTTGGTTTAGGGAAATTAATTTGCGGTTTTGGAAGCAAATATTGAAGAAAGACACACAGTGGTTTTAAGGTAAAAAACAAAAGAACGAATGATACTCAGAATTTTGTAACCCGTCCCATAATCAATACTGACCCTCACAAAAGCCCCCCAGACCCAACACCCAACCTAAACCCAACCCAGGCCTCTGAGTGGGACCATATGGAGATCAATACTGTGCCAGCTGGTAGTGTAACGGTTGGGGAGTCGCTTACTGTCATCTTACTGTGTCCACGGTTAGTTAAATAATTAGTTAGTTAAATAATTAGCTAAATAATTTCCCCTCAAAAAAGTCCCTATAAGAATTAGTGCTGCGAGATATGACTTTAAAATAATATTGTGATATTTTTAAGCTATATCGCGACACACAACATATATCGCGATATATTCTCTCTTTCTAGGAGATTACCACATTTCCCACAATCCCCTGTGCTGCAACTTACAGCTGCGTCACAATGATGTGATGGATGTGCGTCTGGAATAATATCAATGAAACATCTGTATTGTGAGTAGAACACTGGTTGTTGTTTATCAACTAAAATATGAGTTTTATCATGGGGAAGATTTGACAGAAGTGGAATTTTGAGTAATGTCGCATCGAGTCGCAAGAAACCATGCAAGATGCGTTTACATCGCGAAGAATGTCATTTATGTGTGTTTACTGTACTGTTCTGTTTCTATGAATAGAATGACCATTGCTGCTTTGCAGAACAAGAGACAAGGAGTAGAGGAGTGAAAAGATGACGCTAAAGCAAAGAACTTAATAAAAGATACTTACCCTGCAACTAGTCTGCTCTAAAACAGTAGAATGACAGGCTAGGATAATGGATAATGCTAAGAAAACTCTCCTAGCGCATTGTGAGGCATTTAGAATACACAGGTGTTTGTTTTTCTCAGACTGACAGTGTAGTTGGCGAATCAGCTGTCGGACTGGGTGGTGCTTAGCATTTATTCTCGTCCTAGAGTTGCTACCCTAATGTGCAGCTCCAGTATGTGAATAAATGCTAAGCCAGTCCGACAGCTGATTCGTCGATGCGCTGTCAGTCTTCATTTTCACCAGAGTTTTCTGGATGGCGGGGGAGTGAGCACTCTGCTTTGAGAGGGCAGAGAAGACAAACTCAAAAGTGACGCAATCTGTTTAACATTAATGAGAGGATTTGTACTCGATATTCACAATATAGTCATTTACTACATTGTGCATGGAACAATCCACGATACATCCAGTATATTCGATATATTGCCCAATAAGAATAACGTTTAAGTACCGGACCTATAAGCAGTACCGTTAAGTGTAGCAGTACCGTTAAAATCTTAACAATACCCATGCCTAATCTTGAGGTATAACTTAATATAACAAGAAGAAAAATAATGTAGTCATCTATCGTGTGCTCTATCAATTTATATCACGATGCAGATGCCGCATCGATATATTGTGCAGCCCTGCAATCATAATGAAACAGCCTAGAGACTACAGTTTTCTCGTGACAGATGGCTGACAAAAAGAGCAAGTGAGGCGGGAGGAAGCTGATATCACTACGGTCCACTTACAGTAGTATTCCTGTATGAGGATGTGTGTGTGTGTGTGTATGTGTGTGTAAAGGTAAGCATAGAGACAGATTCAATTCTCACAAATGTGAACACAAACCACAGAAAGTACAGATGGTTCCCAAGTTACGATGGCTCGACGTATAATTTATCGATCTTACGATGACGATAACCATACGACAAAATTGAACAAATATTAAAATATTTAAAGTAAAATTAATCTTGTGCATGTCAGTTATTTCTATTATTTAAAAAATATTTTTAAATACTTCTCCTGCTGTGTTCATGTACCGTCCCTTTAAAAACACATCGATGCTTAGATGTGCCTGATAATTACTGCTGATATTTTATGACGTATTTATTGTATGTGGGAAAGGTAGTGCTTGTGCCAGGCATGTCCACAGTCTAAGGTGCGATTAAATACGGCCCGTGCCTTCTGTCTTAAAATGTATGGTGTTATTTTCTGCCAAAATTTTGAGCACGCAGTGGAACGTTCAACAGCAAAATCTCTTGTCTTTACGCACTAGACTGCGTTATCTTCACGTAGCAAATGTGAGCTCGCCCATGGGCTGTGTGTATGTAGTATTTCAACTGGACCTAACTGTATATATCACTGGTCATGTGCATGTGATGTCTGGAAGCAACGTAGCACGCACATGACGACAGGGAGGTGATACTGGTCTGTAAATCAAGTTAGTCCTCCCACTTCTGGGAAATTTCTTACCCCGTCCGAATCGGCTGTTAATATTACAGACGTCCTGTTGTGCCGTCCTCATGTACAGCTAATCTTGTCTGAATAGTACTTTTGACTTGATTAATCATAATCGGGGTAAATTTTCAATTCATTGTGATACTGATTCCAGCTTGTATTGCCCAGCCCTAACACCCTGTGCTTCTGTGTGCGTTGCTGTGTGTGTAAAACAAACGTAATGGCTGCAGGTGCGACGTTATTGGTTTCCTCCCCATTTTCCAGCAGCATCAACAACCAAATCATATCCTGGCAACGGTTGCCACTTAGAAACGGCGACCCCCTGCATCCGAGCATCTTTCAGAGAGACAGAGAGAGAGAAAGAAAGAGAGACAGAAAGAGAGAGAGAGAGAGAGAGAGAGAGAGAGAGAGAGAGAGAGAGAGAGAGAAGGCCAAGATGCAGCCTTTTCTCTTTCTCTGATAAGGGAGCACGAGTAGAAATCACACACACACACACACACACACGTCCGTGGCACGAGAAATGGCGCACTTGGCCGTTGTGCCGAGCCTTTTCGTTGCATAAAAAGGGAACGTTCATTCACCGTAAAGACGCGTAAAGCGCTGAGCATCGTTACTCAAAATCACGACTCGGGACTCACTGTGATTTAGGAGTGATAAAATATAATAAATCAAAGTTAAAAAAAAAAAAAAAAAAAACGAGCTCTCAGTAACACAAACCCAGTCGCCTCGCGTTTCACGGCGGATTATTTCGGCAAAGGCACGGGATTTAGAGCAGCTAATCTCTAGCATCACCCGAGCACCGGTCATCTCAGCCAGCTAGCATCCATATCAGTTAGCCTGTTAGCTCGCTGCATCAGTGCCGAGAATAACGACAATAATGATGGTTAAAAAAAACAACAGCAACGTTCGGTGGTTCGCTGCAGGGCCAAACGGAGACTAGTCTCAGTTCAAAGGGAGGTGTAAAAATGTCCAAATACGAGCAGGAGATGCGGCGTGTTGTCTTACCGGGAGGTGGTCGGTTCGGGTCGGGTCGGGCCTGTGCGGGCTGCGGCGGGATGCTAGATGCTAGATGCTGGATGAGGGTTCGGTGCGGTAACACGGTAACGCTGGTGTTAAACGCGCGGTCGCATCACCGGGAACCGCGCTCACGTAACGCACAGCAGCGGCGAGACGCAGAGACACGGCGAAGGATCTACACCCAAAACCCCGCCCACACCCAGCCTGACGTCACCACGCACTTATTAAAACATACACTTCCACAAATATCAGAATCAGAATCAGAAAACTTTATTCATCCCGTAAAAAAAAAACTGCTCGCATCACGACTGCACAATTCACAAAGACACAAGGACAGAACAATAAAGAATTGTACCCAGAAAAATATAGTTAAAGCTTAAATAACAGTACTCAGATACAACTACAAAAAGCAATTGCTAAAAAATAGAATATAGATTCTAGATGTATTAAGAGTAAATGTATTGTACATATATAGAATGTACTGCACATAAAAAAAAAATATTGCCCAGTATAGGATGTATTGCACATAGAGATATATTGCACAGTGTCTTGAATATACAGTTAAGCCCAAAATTATTCATACCCCTGGCAAATTCTGACTTGAAGTTAATTTTATTCAACCAAGAAGTTTTTTTTTCAGACTGGAAATGATACAGGCATCTCCCAAGAGAAAATGAGACAATGTATAAGGAGTATCATTGTATCATTTCCCTGTTTTATTTACATTTGAACAAACAATGGCATGTCCAAAATTATTCATACCCTTCTCAATAATCAATGGAAAAGCCTGTATTGGCAATTACAGCATTCAAATGCTTCTTATAATTGCTGACAAGCTTTTTGCATGTTTCCACGGGTATTTTTGACCATTCATCTTTTGCAATGAGTTCCAAGACTTTGAGGTTGGAAGGCCTTCTTGCCATCACCCTAATCTTTAGCTATCTCCACAGATTCTCTATTGGATTCAAGTCAGGACTCTGGCTGGGCCACTTCAAAATGTTAATATTTTAGTCAGCTAACCATTTCTTCACGACTTTTGCTGTGTGTTTTGTGTCGTTGTCATGCTGAAATGTCCAGTGCTGACCAAGGCCAAGTTTCTCTGCAGACTGCCTGATGTTGTGGTTGAGAATCTTGATGTAGTTTTCTTTTTTCATGGTGCCATTTACTTTGATTAACTTGACTGGCCCATTTGCTGAAAAACACCCCCAAAGCATGGGGTGTTTTTTGTGTGCCTTATTTGGAGAAGTGGCCTCCTTCTTGGTCTGCATCCGTGGAATCTAGCATTATGCAATGTCTGTTGGACTGTCTGCCTTGAGATGTTGGCACCAACTTAGCCCAGATTCTTCAGGATGGCCTTGGTGGTGATTCTCAGATGTCACTTTTGATTTCCTACCACATCCTCTGAGCTTTTCCACAGTGTGGAATGACTTTTTATTTTTAAATAATACTTTGTACAGTGCCCACTGGAACTTGAAGACATTTAGATAAGGCCTTGTAGCCCTTTCCTGAGTTATGTGCAGCCACAATGCGCAGCCACAGGTCCTCGCTGAGCTCTTTTGGTTTTGCCATGACTTGCCACAAACCACCTGCAGAGAGCTGCTCTTTTTCACTTGTTGAGTTGACTGAAATAACTGTTCCCGATTAGTGTTTTCAAACAGCATGGACTATTGGAAATGGTATAGAACCTTGAATCTTCCCAAAGACTGTGACATTTTTCAGTGGGTATGAATAATTTTGGACATGCTATTCTCCATAAAAATGTAACTTAAGCATGGAAATTGTTTCTTTTTTCACTGAAATCTATGTCACTTTGTAGTATCATATTTTGGCACACATCCATATCCTTTCCAGTCAGAAGAAACGTGATAGTCACATAAAAATTCATTTTACATCAAAATTTGCCAGGTATATATATATATATATATATATATATATATATATATATATATATATATATATATATATATATATATATATATGTACACACACACATACATGTATATATACACATACATTTATACTGTATAGTGCACATGTTAATATAAGTTATTGTAAGGTGTAGTTAAAGTTATTGTGCACATTATTGTAAGGGAGAGTGACGGAGGGAGCGGTTATAGAGTCTGTTTGCTGTGGGAAGGAAGGATTTTTGGTGTCGTTCAGTGGAGCACTTTACTCTGATGAGTCTGTGACTGAAAGTGCTTTCCAGCTCAGTCACCACACTGTGGAGTGGATGATCGATGTTGTCCATGATGGCCTGAAGTCTGGACAGTGTTCTTCTTTCAGCCACCGTCTCTAGAGTGTCTAGTTCCCTACCCACAACAGAGCCTGCCTTCTTGATAAGCTTGTTCAGTCTCTTAGCATCAGCCACTTTCAAGCTGCCACCCCAACACACCACAGCATAGAAAATGGCACTTGTCACCACAGACTCATAGAACATCTGCAACATGGAGTTGCATACTCTAAAGGATCTGAGTCTCCATAGGAAATACATCCTACTTTGACCTTTCTTGTGGGTAGCCAGTGAGTGCTTTGACCAGTCCAGTTTATTGTCCATGTGCAGACCAAGGTATTTGTATTCCTGAACAATCTCCACATCCACCCTTCTGATAGACAGGGGAGAGACAGGAAGCTGTGATCTTCTCAGGTCTACTACCAGTTCTTTTGTCTTGCTGATATTGAGCTGCAGCTGGTTCAGCTCACACCAGTGAACAAAAGAACCCATAGTCCTTCTGTATTCCATATCCTCCTCCTGCCTGATATATCTGACTATCGCTGAATCATCTGAGAATTCCTGCAGGTGACAGCTCTCTGTTGTTGTGTCGGATGTGTACAGGGTGAAGAGGAATGGTGATAAAACAATCCCTTGAGGAGCTCCAGTACTGCACTGCACTGTTTCAGACACACAGCCCTGCAGCCTCACGTACTGTGGTCTGTCAGCAAGATAGTCCATAATCCAAGAGACTAAGGGAGCCTGAACCTGCATTGCAGAAAACTTACTCCCCAGCCGGGCTTGTGTTGAAGGTACTGGAGAAATTTAAGAACATGATCCTCAGGGATGCTCTAGGTCTGTCAAGATGACGGTAGGCACGGTGCAGCAGGTAGATGATGGCATCCTCCACTCTGAGCCTGGCCTGATAAGCGAATTGCAAGGGATCCAGTGATGGCTTGACCATTGGGCTTAGTGGATTCAGGACCAGCCTCTCGAAGACCTTCATGCTGTGTGAGGTGAGTGCAACAGGCCTGTAGTCCGAGGGGGCATAAATAAATAATAATATAAATCTCTATCTTAGAAACCATATTTACTTTATGACTTCTCAGTAAAATACAGTAGTGTAATAGTCTTGCACCTCACTTCACCTGCATTTCCTCCAAGAATGACGAAAAAGAAAAATGATTTTTTTTTAGGTTATGCTTAAGTCCACTACAAACGAGTCAGCTAGTGCTTGGTGTATGTACAGGATATATGTTTATATTCATGAACATACTGTATATGACTGTCATAGCTCTCAAATTTTAGGCTTTGAATTATTTTTCAACACTAAGTCACTAACGACCTTGTATAATATCACAAAGGTTTACATTCCCATTTTTACTAGTCTACTAACTGTAATGCCTGTTTGCTGTTGAATATGATGTTCAGTGTTATTATGGGCTGGTTTCTTGAACATGGTTTAAGTCCAGTCATAGACTAAGTTGCACTACAAATGGATATTTACCACTGAAAATCAAAGTTAGTCTAGGACTAGGCTTAATCCTCAACTGGGAAATTGATCCTATAGTCTGGTTTCTTTCTCATGGATTATGCCAAGTCCTACAGTAAGTTGTAGTATCAATGGAGATTTATCATTTAAACTCAAAGCTAGTCTACGACTAGGCTTAATCCTCACTAGGAAATCGACCCTATATGTTGCATGATTGCCATTGTCATCACACTTCAAACATGTATTAAGTTGCTGATGACAAAATTAACCTCAACTGTTTACAAGAAAATCAGCCCATATTTAAAAGCAGTTCAATAAGACATTGGACACACCAAGTGGCCGGACACAATTTTGTTTCAAAAGAAATGTTTTATTGTACCTGTAAACCGGACGTTAAAAACGGGAGAGGTCGGGCAAAGTTATTCTGATGAATAAATAATAGGATACTAAAAATTACAACAAAGCCTAATATGAAAAACAAAACAGAACTTCAGCAGCAGGTATAAAGGTAAAATACGGGACACGGCCAAACTGCGACAAAGGCATGGCGGCTCTGTAGTGACTACATGGCAATACAAATATGTGCATTAAAAGTAAAAACAGCTTATGTTGTGGAAGTCTTTTTAAAAATTCCATCACACACATTCACCCACTTACAATAATCACTATCTTTCACCGCTCTCCATTCCTGCAGACTTGTTTCCAAATTCAAATAGAAACGTGAGTCTACAATCATCACACACTGCAATGCAAATAAAGCAGAACCTCGCCTAGAGAAGGCACAGCATCAGCTCAAGCCTATCCTATCTGGGAGAGAGGCAGAACCGGAAAATGACCTCATTTCCCTTCAACAACAACACAACAAACTCAGTCCAAAAAACAAATTTACAAAGAAAAAATTCAGTGTCATTTTCCAAGATGGATCAAATCCACTGAATGTTAGCGTCTTCACAGTCCTGGAAACTCTCTTTACAAAAAAAGGTACAAAAACACAACTTTAAAGCTCAACACTTTCCTTAAAAACCATGTGCTGATTTTACCCGTCTAATTCACAGCCTGCGTGAGGCCTGCAGAAAAACGTCACTGAATGCACGAGCGTGAAAATCGCGTGGAGAAATCTGACGAAATGGAACATACAATGATAAAAAAAAAAAAAAACAATAATAAAAATCAAGAGGAGTTGGATTATTTGCAAGTGAACAGGTCAAAGAATACAGAATTATATCTCAATCTGCAACAAGGTGGTCAACAAAATTAATGTCTGATTATGAGCTTGTTCTGATTAGCATATCTGGCCACCGTACACGGGTGATTAAGTTACTTCTTTCATATGAGCATCAAAAAAGACTTATTCATATATATATGATTTTTATATACTGTCCAGTCACTGACTGTTTATAAATACAGAAAAAGCAGGTGTCCATGTTGTTGCCAGTTTTTCGTATTGTGTTTGTTTACTTGGGGTCCTCAATTGTGCCCTTGCTAAGGTCTGTCATTTTGGGGTATTTGATTTTTTTCTGGTCCAGTTCATTCTGTGCCCATAATAAGAGCTTGAGCAATTTGGCCAGTTTGGGTGTTGACTCTCTGTTCTCGTAGTCCAGTACCGCCTGGTTCACCTCACTCCAAACCTGCAGGACGACAACACACTCGTTAACATAGCAGCTTTTTAGAACCGTCTGGCGAAAGATATTGACGCTTCTGCTCTGCTTCTGACCATCTGGGTAACAACTTCATAACGCAGCACATCACAACTCAGAACGCACATAAAGATATGATTCCCTAAACTACCTCTCGTTATGCCTTAGACATTTTCCACAATACATTCTGACCTTTACCTTCAGCTGCATCTGCACTATAACAACAGAAGTGATTTAAGGTCACCTTTCCTATAGAACAGCACTAAATCTCATCCTTTTATTAAACAAACTAAACAGTCTTATGTTGTTCATCTTATTTACACAACTGCATGTCATTTCTGTCTCTACATTGTCATGTTTACGGGTCTCTTTTGCTCTCTGTATCCGCCCCAATGCGCGCGCGCACACACACACACACACACAGCTATATCTTACCGTTCACACTAACCTCGGGATAAATTTTGATCCTGGGGGAAAAATTTATTTTGTGATATTCTGAGTTGGCAGTGTAATGAAATCACATTGTTACACTGCGTATGCAAGTTAACTTAGGCTACACCTGCACAACATAATGAACATGGCAGAGTGAGGCGGCTGTTCAGTGGTGCCAATGTTACACTGAAAAATGTGTCCCTGTGGGAGTGCGCATCACTGAAAACAGCGGGGGAGAAGCGTTCTCCTTTCTGTAACGTGTGAAACTGATTGTTCTTGTTCATGTAAACTCAGAAAATGTGTGGTACGCTACAGTACGTTACACCATATCATATTTGGCTAAAATACAGATGTACAACTTACAAATTAAATAGATAACGGCGGCTAAAGCCTTTATTACCTACTACTTATCATACGCAAGTTAATATAGATTTAATACAGACATCCCGAGTCTCCCGCATATTGGTAGCGGCCCCCTGATGCCCGCAAATGAGATCAAATCTCCCAGAATCTAGAGCAAGGAGAGAACAAGAGCACGCCAAACAGAGTCAAAGCAAATTCCTAGTATGCGACAGAGTTCTTGACAATAAACTTAAACTTCATTCTGATTCTAAAATAGTGTTGCGCAGGTTGTATTAAAATGTACTTGATGCTGGGAATCAGTGTAAATTGTAGCATGAGAATATTTATTTTCATGTAAAGCTGCAAACCAGGAAAACACTGCATATGCATTACATTTAGTAAACTACATTTGATTCAGCGTGATGGTTTTGTCGATCTGGCACAGCCAAATGGGGAAAGTAACTCAAAACTGCAATCTGGAAACAATTCTGAATTGTTTATGAATCGTGGATCGCTTATAAATCATGAATTGATTTTGAATCGAATCGAATCACAAGTCCAAGAATTGGAATCAAAACAAAACGTGAGATTTTCTGAATCGTGCACCTCTAATTTTAAATATTTTGAGTTGTTTGTATAATGCTCATTGTGTATTGATTGTTGGTCTGTTTCACTGTACCTATATTGTTTGGAGTACTACAGAGACATTTACAACTGGAAGGAAATGCCTTATATGTTTTTAAACCTAAATAATTCTGATCTAATTCTAATCTAATTTTGATAAAACCATAGACAACATGGAGAAACAATGCTGCCACCTTGTGGACACAACAAAACTTTTCTACTTATTTTATAACGTTTTCTATATATTTACTTTTTAGATCAGAACTAGAATTAGAATGAGGTTTATTACCAAGTCAAATAAAAGGAAATAGCACTGATGGTTGGTGCTACCACAGATCAATATTTTTAACTGTGTTTTAATGTATAAGATAGTAATATAAATAGAAAGAGAAGAATTTGGATATTGCTGTACAAATGGAAAAAAAAATAAGAGAGTGCAGGATTTGCAGTAGTTATTTACAAAGTTTACCTAGAGAACACTGAATGAGAAAAGACATGACATGAATGAGCTGGACATAGTACAATCTGTTCAATTTGAAGCCAGGATGTGCACATGTCTAGCCTTGGAATGAGAGAATGATATAAACCCTGTGTTCAAACTGCTTTAAAACTGGTGCTTTTGCTGTGCATTACAGGAACATGGATAAACATTATTTTATGAATCCATCCTCACCTTCTGTCGCTGCATCATGTTGAGCAGGTCTCCGAAAGGTGACTCTTCAGGGTTGTCAAAGGCCAGCAGGGCCAGAGTTCTCTCCATCTCGGTCAGACACTCCCGACTCTCCTCGCCCTGCTCGGCCAGCTGCGACTGCGCAAACTCCAGCGCAGCCTCCGTCTCCCGCAGCCGGATCAGCTCGATCAGGTGCTGCTGCTGCATCAGGTGAGAAAACACCCGCAAACGTCAGCAAGGGTGGCACAAAGAAGGTGCATGATACTAATTTGGTCGCATTGAAGCTTACAAAATGATCATAAATAAGGGGAAATAGGGCTGGGCATTATGAACTCAAATCAATCATACTTAATTTTGGGTTTTCTTTTGCTTTTTGGACTCTTAGTTCATTGATATATTAAAGCTGGGATATTATTTCTAACTCGAGTACATATTGCTGATTTTAAAACAACTAAAGGAAACACACAGATGACAGGGCAGTGTCACATGAAAACACTCAAAAAAGGGACAATAAACAAAAATAAAACAAAGAGTTTTATGATATCTATATCATAAAGAGAGAGAGAGAGAGATTAATTAAAATTATTTTAATTCATAACTTAAATGAGTGATTTTCATTGTGAACACAGCACAGCACACAGTGCACTGCAACCAAATGTGAGCTCTACATTTGACCCATCCGTGAATGACCAGTGGGCAACTGACATGGGCAGCACCCAGGGAACAGTGCTTGGTAGTTACACTACCAACTACCCGGAATATTTATATTTATAGCATTTAACAGATGCTCACATCTTGGGGTTAAGGGTCTTGCTCAACCCCCCTTCAAAGTGGGATTCAAACCCCCAACCTTATGGATCAGTTGGTCGCGTAACAGTTGGGTGTTCGCCCCGTGATCAGAAGGTCGCTGCTTCAAATCCCAGACCGGTAAAGGTACCACTAAGGTACTCAGGAGCAAGGTACTGTTCCGGGGTGCTGCTAAAAAGCTGTCCACTGCTCCTTCATGGATGGGTCAAATGCAGAGCTCAGAAATAATCAAATAATTAGATTGGGGGTTTGAATCCCATGCAAGCCTATAAAAAGTACTAAAACTAATTTGAATAAAATAAACAATTTGAATAAACTATTTAACCCTATATAAACCTTGTGTTTACATTTACAGCATTTGGCAGATGCTCTTATCCAGAGCGACTTACATTTCCTAATTTCAGGGACAGTTCCCCTGAGAGCAATTTAGGGTTAAGCTCTTGCTCAGGGACCCAATGTTGGTAAGGCCAGAGGTCGGATTCGAACCCACAACCTCTTGGGCCAGAGGCGAGTGTCCTACCACTAGGCCACCAACACCCACCCCCATGTTTGTGATCATAAGGTGGCAAGTTTGAATCTGAGGAACCACTGTAGAGCCTCTGAACAACACCCTTAACCCCGAGTTACTCAGGAGACTGTTCCGATAATTTGCTCTGGATGAGAGCATCTGCAAAATGCCATGAAGGCAGGTGTACTGACAAAGTCTATACTGAACATCAGGTGTGAGGTATTCACCTGCAGGTGGAAGTACAGGTAGCGGTTGGTGTCCAGCAGCTCTGGATGAAGGCTGTTGATGAGAGAGATGGCCTCCTGGATCTGTCCTTTCAGAATCATCTCCCTGATCTTTATCCTCTCATCCAGGGAGTCCAGATCCACACTTGGCTCGATGCCCGACTCCATTCTGAACTTCTCAGCAGCCTCTTTAAATCCCTCTGTGAAACAAAAACGTTGTTATCAATATACACGCCTCATGCATGTTATGTGGTAGTGGTGGTCTAGTAGTTAGGATCCTCGCCTCTGGACCAAGAGATTGTGGGTTTGCACCATCATAGGGTCCCTGAGACCAATAAGCCTGAGTTGTTCCAGGGAGACTGTCTAGGAATTATGAAATGGAAGTCACTGTGGATAAACGTGTCTGCTAAATGCTGTAAATGTAGAACAATACTTTAAATATTTAGATTAAATATCACTGAGGTTAATTAAAGATTATTCCACATTATATGTTCAACAGACATTTGTCCGTTCCCCAGTGTATAAATGTGGTACAGTGTGATTGCTTTTATATTCAGATTTTACACACATTTGAATTTCACAAGTATAATCAAAACACAGCCTACTACTGTGTAGTTCGAACTCCCCATACCTCAAGTCATCACCAAAGTCATGCATTGACCAGTAAATCTAAAATCCCTTATGTTTAAACCAGGTCTTGGAAAGATGTTGGGAAAATGGAAAGTGGCATAACTTCTGTATTGTTGCAGTGTAA
The DNA here is from genome assembly GCA_032718565.1 of Distichodus sexfasciatus. Lineage (NCBI taxonomy): Eukaryota > Metazoa > Chordata > Actinopteri > Characiformes > Distichodontidae > Distichodus > Distichodus sexfasciatus. The sequence goes on from JAVGVS010000136.1 coordinate 889,836, forward strand.
ACAATGTAGAATTAAATGACTTGAATAGCTGCGCTTAGGAATATTTTAATATTTTTAATATATATTTATTTTCTTAAACTTCTTAAGACATTTAAACAGTATTATACAACTGTAGAACTGAATTAAACCCAATAATGTTGGGCAAAAACATACAGGCAACAAAATGTGTGTAAAAGTGCTTTGCAGCCAAACAAATCTTACATAAGAAAATATTGGTGAATTTTAGAATCTATGTGAAAACTGTTAAAGGGGTTTTAGAACATTTGTTTTCTTAAGAATAACTGGTGAATAAATCAAAGCCAAAGAAAACATTATTGCCATCTCAGCTATATATATATATCTTATACAAAGACAAGATGACATGCCAGTTTCTACAGAGTACGAAGAAAAAGAGAATATACATATATATACATAAATAAACCACAAAATATAAGCTCTAAACTAGAAGTAGACAATGTGCAATTTTTGTTATGTGAGGTGTTCAATAATAATATGGGCAAATATTGCAGCAGCAGTCAAGTGGAGAAAAACTACAAATACAATACTGGAATGTACATTTGGGACTTGATCCCGTGATTGGAGGGTTTCCGGTTCAAGTCCCACACCGGTAAAGGTACCACTGAGGTACTCAAGAACAAGGTACCATTCCCAAGTGCTGCCTACAGTTTGTAGGAATAAGCTCTTTTACTCGCAAATTTTTTCTCTTGTGCCAAAGGTCTTGAGGTGTTGATGGTTTTTTTTTTAAATATAAAAACAAAGCACTAAATTTCAGGTATTATTTTAGGTTTCTGGAAAACTGTTGCCCTTAACCTTTGGCAATGTTGCCGCAAATGTGCAGAAAGATGATATTTTCACATGCAAATTAGGTTTGTGGCAAACTTGTGGTGGACTTCTAGCAAACTTTGTGGAAATCTTATGCACCTGGCAAAACTGTCACCAAAAGTTCCCTACAAGTTTGTCATTACTGGCTAATTGTTCTGGCAAGTCACTGGTAAATAACTTTGTCACTAGTGGCAATCTGTCATTGTTGCCAGAACATTGCCACCACCAATGACAAACTTGTGGCAACATATTCTGGCAAACTCCACTGTTCACCACAAATTAACCACTAGTTTGCCACAAACATTTTGTGTTTGTAAGGAACATTATTGAAAATTTATTAATAATGCCCTATATTACTGTATTACAGCAAAATCTAATATATTACTGTAACGTTATTCCCAACACACCATGGTTTGTAGTTGTTGTACTATGACGAACATTAATTAGTCTAAAGGCGCGTCCCGCGTTGCCACTGTTGCGCATGCGGACACGGTGACGAGGCTGCGACTAAACGATATACCGAGCAGCATTAATGTTTTTAACGTGGTTAAAGTGGAAAGCCAGCATCAAGTGGATAAACTGACTCAATGAGTCTGGAGGAGGGAAGCTGTAGGAGACACGGAGCAGGAGAACGCACCTGTTACTAGATAGTTCATGATGAGTCGGTTCATGTCGGCTCTCTGGATGTGCACGTTGTTGAGTTTCTCCATCCACTCCTCCTTCGTGATGTCTTCGGCTTTTTCCGCGTAACTCATCACGGACTTGGTGTCTTTCCGAGCGGCTCGGCGATCTCCTGCCAAAACGCAGCGCGTCAGTCGGCCGCCAAAAGAGCACAACACTCCGACATAAACGCCCGGATCGGGAAATAAAACTCCTCTTCCACACACAATTGTGACGCTGTGTCCAGCTTTCTTCGCTTATTGGCATGAGGATACATACATTACTGCTATGTTCAAGTTAAAATCAACTGTCATCTCAGCTATATACACGTGTACAGAGAGAGAAAACGACTCTGGTTTCTACACAGTACAAAGAAGAAACATAGAATATACATATATAGATAGACTATCAAATATAAACTCTAAACTGTTAGCAGTACAATTTTTACAACGTGAGGTATTCAATAATTACAATCTGTAACAATCTGCTGTAACAGTCAACTGGAGAAAAACTACACTGTTCTGGAATTGCCCTTTTGCATTAAATGTAAATAAAATGGGCAACTGGTAGTGTAACGACTAAGGAGTTGGATGGGATGGGGATGTTTGTTGTCTGCAGTAACTTCCCCTTTTTTGTAAAAATATTTTTGGGTAAAGTATATAACTTAGTTGGTGGCAACTTGGTTTTAATGACAGTTGGTGATTTTAAGTCTAGCTTTGCAGATTGTAGAACAGACGTGTACTACAAAGCTATGTTGTAAGTTGTTTCGATAAGAGCATCTGCTAACTGCTGTAAATGGTAAAGGTAAATGAGGTGGCCCTGTGACCGGATGGTCGCTGGTTCAAGTCCCGGACTGGTAAAGGTACCACTGGGATACTCATGGGCAAGGAACCGTTCCCAAACAATACTCCTCGGGCACTGCCAAAAAGCTCCCCAGTGCTCCCTCATGGATGGGTCAAATGCAGAGCTCACATTTGGTTGTGGTGCACTGTGGTGTGTTCACAATGACAAATAATCACTCACTTTCACAGTCTAAAGAAAGAACGGTTCCAGAGATACATTTCACTGCATGTTGTCTCGTATAACTATGCATGTTATTAAAAAAAGAATCTTAAATTCTCCTTGAATGTTATATTGCTCTTTTGGCAAATTGTATATTTATAAATAGGCACTTCTACACAAGTGCCCTGGCACCACATTTATTTTTTAGCACTCTTTAGCCAAGACTTGGGTTTCCCAGCAATACTGTATTGCTCTTTTTTGGTATATATAATCATACTCTCACTGGATCCCTTACATAGCCTGCACACTGACTGTATGTTGTATATTTTGTATAGTGTTCATTGTTAGCGCTCATATTGTACATTGATGCGTCTCATTGTATTTCTACTCAGTTTCATGTCTTTTCTGTCTAGAGACACTAACCACCAGAGACAAAGTACTAAGTTTTTCTGGCGTGAATGACAAATATATCTGCTTCTTCTTATACCAGGTTCATTTTTAGAGCTATAGCCAATACCTGAGTAAATTGCACTTTTAAGCTAACGCCATATTCACATACATTTAATATATAAAGACAGTGTCATTATAGCAGTTTCATTTTAGAGCTATATTCAGGATTTGAGTTTCCCAACATTCCTGCGCATCTACATTTTTATTTTTTGGTGTTAATCGTGACGTATGGTCCAGCTTTGGCCGGTTTTGTGGGTGTTTAACGGGAAGGTCCGTAATGAATGAGACGGTAACGCGCTCGTTCGTATTTTCGCGGTGTTTTGACTCCCGAGAAGCCGTTGGACTACCGCGGAGCTGCAACGATGGAGGAGCCTCGACCTACTGCAGTGTCGCGCTACAAATTCACCTCATCACCATCCACCACAACCACACCTAATCTCTAATAATAATGTTTCCATCAAAAGCGCTGGAGACTCGCCCGGTTCGGGTTAATTTCTCGGTGTCGTAAATGAAAAACAACAACAACAACAACAACAACTCGACGCCGCCGCGGCCTCGCCATCACCCACAACACCAGAGCCTGAACCTCGCCCGCAGGCTTCTCCCTCAGTTCAAACTCGCGGTCCGCCCCACGCCTAACCGCCCGCAGCACGTACGGCAGCTCGCTCCGGTCGCCACGTAGATTTTGCCGAACCGATGTAATTAAAACGCTTTCGGCGAACGATAAAAATACTTACAAAATTAATTCTTCGCAATGGCAGTGGGCCTAAGACGCAGATCGCGCGATAGAACGCTGGGCGCTGCGAGATTTCAGACGAGCGCTGTGATTGGTGGAGCTGCTTACGTCACAGTTGCTGTGGCAGAGCGCGGCCAGGTTGCCAGATCCAGTTTTATAAAGTTACTGTTAGTTTATTTATTTATTCATTCGTTCATTTTTGTTAGTTTATTTTGATTTACCAATCTAGTTCGCAATAATGTCTTTGATGAGAATAATGTGATGCATCATAAAATTAAAAACATAAATAAAAAAAGCTATAGTAAGAGTGAAGTGTTTGGTTTGTTAGTTAGTTAGTTAATAAATGAATGTTCCACTAAACATGAACTGCTTATTTGTTTGTTTGTTTGTTTGTTGTTTAAATAAGAATAAGAGGATTTTTTAAAATAAAGTGGATTGCTCATTCATAATGGAATACTGTTATTGAGAATTACTATAATTTATTAAATAAATAAGTCAATAAATAAAGTAAAATTTTCCATGAAACATGGACCGTTCATTAATTAATTAATTTATTAAATAAGTATAAGGGCATTTCTTGCAAAATAGACAGGAATGCTCATTTATAATGGAATACTGTAATGGAAAAATACTGTTATTTAATGAGTAAATAAATGTTACATGTTATATATGCAAAATATTGTGATACAAACTGAAATGTAAGAATTTTTTATTTTTGTATTTTTGTACTTATATATATATATATATATATATATATATATATATATATATATATATATATATATATATATATATATATATATCACACACACACACACACACATATATATATATATATATATATATATATATATATATTTATGTATTTATATATTTATATATATATATATATATATATATATAAGTGTGTGTGTGTGTGTGTGTGTTTAATCATATTATTCTTTTCTTTTATGTTTTAGGTTTTAAAGCAATTATAGTTCTTTTTCTCCATTCCCTTTTTACTCAATATCTGTTCTCATGATGTCCTTTTCTTCTGTCTCTTTCTTCATTCCATTAACGTCGCCGTGGATAATTAGTCTTTTATGTTGATTTGATTCTTGCCTTAGATAAGATAATAAATGGGATATTATTCCTGCCAGAAGAAATGAGTCAGCTTAATTGTTAATATTCGCAGAGATGCAAACGGCCATGTTTAGAAATGAAGATTTCCATTGCTTGTGGAACGCCTGCATGATGAAGGTAATCACATTTCAAATTTAATGAACAACACATCTGGTTAATGGTGGGAAGAGATGCTCTAATTGGTTTCTGCTAATGCTTTTTAGGATTATAAACATTACTCATTTTGGACAAATATAAGAAATTGTGATTATGTAAATCATGAATTCTGCATGTTAGAATGTGTTAAAATCACAAATACATAAATATTTCAATTAATATTATGATATATTAATAATTAACCTCCATATGATATTCTTATAAATGGTAGGAGAATACAAATACTTTACTCATTTACTATATTATTTCTGAGAAATATATGAAGAATTTCTATATGAATTATGAATTTGAATTTGTATTATTTTCTGTTAAGGTTTTATTTATTATATACTGTATGTCTGGTAAGTATATTTTATTTGTATTGGGGCCCGGAAAATAAGATGTACTAATAAATACATTATTATACATTTATTATATATTTTACTATATTCTATTATAGTTTTATTTTGTACCCCATTTTATATATACACACACACATACAGACAAAGAATAAGAGACAGACAAATCACCAATGTGACCTATGAGGTAACTGATATATTAATATAAGTGGAACAAAACATGCATAAGTGGCAGACACACACCCCTGACACACACACAGATGCTGACACGACACCTCACAGCAAAATTTGCATATGACTCCAGACTTTAAGGAGGTCCCTCCCTGATGTCAGTCCTGAATTTAAAGAGGAGCTTTTATATGAAAAAACTAAACCAAAAGCTAAACAAAATGTATATCAATAGGTAACAGAATATTATAATTTGCTGTGCTGATTATAATGGACTTTTGTTTCATTTTTCTTAAATTTGTTCTTAAAAGGTAGTATTGTGCTATATATACTATAATATTCTGTAACTGTAGAATTGGAAAACTCTTTAAGCTAGTGTTTTGCATAAACAGAGTTTGTGTTCATTTGTTCTCACTGTTCATAGATTCTCTTCTTACCCAAGAAGTCAAGTCCCTAAGTATAAGCCGTAGAACATGGGGAAACTCCTATATAAATGGATTTAAATGTATTCTTAAGATCGCCCATGGATAAGACCAAATGTCTGTTCTTCAATAAATACAGTTTAGAAATAATTATAAATAACAAAAAAATTTAAGAAATACAGAGATAACTGAAAGTGAGTGATTATTCATCATTGTGAACATAGCACAGCACACAGTGTACCACAAACAAATGTCACCTCTGTATTTGCCTCTTATTCATGAAGGCTGAGTAGTGATAATTGATATGGGCAGCGCCAAGCAACAGTGCCGAAAATATTGATTGTGACATCAGAAATATTGTAACACCCTTTTACTGGTCTTTTTTCATTCAAACAGATGATTATTATTTATTTTAATGTCTCTCGAAATAAAAAATGTCTAATGAGATATTTTGCTGCTTTTTGTGATTTATATATGGAAGGAGAAAGTTCCCACTGGTATTTGATATTCCCTTCATATCAAAAGTTTGCTCCTGAACTGAATCAAAAGAAAATTGCATGTAGAATTTAGATATTATCGCCAGACATGATATCGCGTTATTCTGCCGAATTGATATAATATCATACAATGATGAAACTTTAATTGTCCTAATGAATATATCTGAGAATTGTGCTTCAGACCTAAATATTAATGCTACTGATTTTGACGAACGCTTCCATAATGCCATCTAGGTTTTATCTCTATTTGTGCAGGGAACGCCATCACACGAGGTCACATACTGATGATCTCAATCCATTATTCCATTTAAATCTGCAGATGCGTGCCTTAGGCCCCTAAACGAGTGTGGCAGCTCCCAAATGTATGGCGGGCAGGGCCGCACGTAGGATTAGGTGAGAAGCCCGCCAAGCCGGGCGACTGGAATTGTGGCTGCTGCAGAATTTGGAGCAGAACAGCTGAGCCAATCATCCGGAGACATGTGGAGCAGAACAGAGAGAGAGATATGATTCCACGTGGGGAGGAAGGAAGGAAGGATGGATGGATGGGAAAAAGGACAGGGCTGGGAAAAAGGAGTAAAAAGGATTAAGATGAGGGTGATGTGAGGGGAAAAGACAGATAGAATGGGAATAGAGAAAAATAATATTTTTTTGAGGGTTTACTACCAATTCATTTTAGAAAATATATCTAAATGAACTTTCTAACATTATTTAGGTAAATGTATTTAGTTTTATTATTTTAAAACAAAATATCTCAAGTGTTTATCAAAGTGCTAAACAAAACAATGCATACATAAAATAAAATGAAATAAACTATTATAAGAATAGCTGCTGTGGGTGGGTATCACAAAGTTGACTCCAAATCCCTAGATTAAAAATGTTTTTTGACTAGATTTAAAATAAGAGATTTTATGAGAGGCCCTAACCATGAAGTTATAAATAAGGGTGGAACGCCGATATACGTTGATTCAATGATCAATTAGCAATATTGTTAATAAATTCAAAATGAAAACATCAATTAGACATCATACATATTGTAAAATTATGTTTTTAATCGAACAGAAGATTGATTTTCATTTAAATGTTTGGTTGAGTTTTCGAATTAAATTATTTTTGTAAATGATGGCATTAAATTAAAGGAGTGATCACGTCATTGTGAACACACCATGTTAATAAAGCACATAGTGTGCTGTGCCACAACCAAAATGTGACCTCTGCATTTAACCCATCCGTGAAGGAGCAGTGGGCAGCTAACATGAGGGCAGTTCCGAGGAGCAGTGCTTGGGGACGGTATCTTGTTCAGTGTACCTCAGTGGTACCTTTACTTCGGTCCTGGGATTTGAACCAATCATGGGGTGAACACCCTAAACGTTAATTTGCCAACTGTGCTTTGAGTTGCTGTAACATCTCATTGAGATGAAACGCAATTTACACCACTAGTGTTTTCTAGAGATTCCACAGCTGTGATTGTTCACTTTGGCTTTCACAGTTGCCTTTTATTTTAAACCGAGACAGTAGGAAACAGCCAGTAGAAGATTGCGTGTTCTGGAGTTGGTTTGTAGGAGGAAAGTTTTGAATGCACAAACAATAAATTACATTGCACATGTATTACTTGTAATGTCATAACAGTACATTATCTTAGTAAAGATATGATGTTGTGGCTAAAGCGTGTAAAATTTACGATTAATACATCCAATCTAATCTAGAGGACAGTAGTGTATTAACTCAGAGATTAGGAGAATAACGGATGTAACAAATGTTCCTATAAGAATGATCTAAGAATTCCCAGAAAAAAAATCGCAGAAATTTCTTCCCAAGAATGCTTAGTGAATAGAATTTGCAAATGGCATAAATGTAAGTACTAAGAACAACTTTCCTCAGAACAATTGGTCTAATGTCAGGATTATTGGTGAAATTTGTGTAAGTGAAATTTAAGAACAAACTTTCCTAAGAACACCCAAGAATGGCGGTGAAAAGAACCTTTCTGACCACTGCATAAGTGGGTTTTACAAAGAAATTCCTTCCTAAGAACAATTGATTAATGTCAGGATAAGAGTAAAAATTACATTAGTGGATTTCAGAACAAATTTTACTAAGAATGACTGGTAAATGTCAGATATTCATAAAATTCGCATTAATTAGTTCTTATGGAAATACATTTCTTAAAAAGGGGTTGGTTAATGTAAGGATATTAGTGTAAGTGTAAGTGGGATTTAAGAACCATTTTTTTCCTAAGAACGTCCAAGAACGCTTGGTGAATAGAATCTTGGTGAAAACGGCACAAATGGATTTTACAAACCAATTTCTTCATCAGAATTGTTGTAGAAGTAGTGTCATAATATGAATGTATAAAATGGGTTCAAGATTTTTTCCAAAGAATGGTTGGGTGATGGAGATCCAATGCTTTTCACACCTAAGCTCTCATTAGTGGCCACTGTTTTTGACTTCTTTTTATAATGATGTGCCAATTCCATTCACGCTTCAGCATAACTAAAGGGCGAGGCCCATCAATCCTCACCTCATTTCTGGGGGTCACTTTTGCTCCTGTCATGGAGAGGCCCTGTCATTTACGGGGTGGATTGACCACCAAAAACGCTCATAGAGCAGCAGAATATGGGGCGAAGGAATGGACTCGGCGCCTATTGTACGCAGAAGCAGCCTCCTCAGGCTCGCCGTGGAGAGGGATATTTAGGCCCAAAGAACAGAGAAACTGCGGCACGTTTTACAACTGTTTCACGATATTATCTTTTTATTTTTGCAATTTATCACGTGGAGAAGATCACCGACTGGGGACGACAATGATGCATGGACGTTTGAAGCCTTGTAGGTCGAGCAAAAAAGAAGGCAATAATGCAATAACAATAACGGACGGCCCAATTTAAAAAAGCGCCGGTGAGATGAATAGATAATGGAAGGCTGGAATTGAATTGTGAGGATGAAGATGAGGATGAGGGGGATGAGGTTCTGCTTGAACGTGCGTGCCTGCGCTTATTTTGGTGCGAGATGGCACGTTGGCTTTTGCATGCTTTTAAATTCTCCACAGGACCGGTAAGCAATTTAAATGATTGTTAGATAAATGCATGTTATATTTTGTGCATGCTGTTTGGGTTACTGTTGGTAATTTAATGTGCATTTTTGGGCACCTTCAGAGGAGTGTACAAAAAAGTGGACGATTTGCAGACCTTGTCTAATTAAGCATTTATTTGGTCTGCTGTGAATGTGTGTCAGATGCATGCTGCATTTTTTGTGCATGCCTCAGTTGGGCTACTGATTGGTATTTTAATGTGCATTTATTGTGTATCTTTTGAGGAGGATATAAAAGGACGATTGCAGTTAGAGACGGAGATATTTCGTACAATTCTTTCTTTAATGAAGAGATTTTTTCTGTTGTAGAATGTGTCAAATGCGTGCTGCAAATTTGTGTGCATATGCTTCGTTTGCTAGTGCTATGCTTATTGTGCCTTTTCAGAGGTTTGCAAAAATGCACGTAATATATTTGAGAGACGGAGATACTATAATATTATTTTCGAATGAAGAGATGTTTTGCTCTGCTGCGAATGTGCCAAATGCATGCTATATTTTTATGCATGATTCGTTTGGATTAGTGCTTGGTGTTTTGATGTGTATGTATTGTGCATATTCAGACAATGCTATTAAAAGTGGGATGAATGCAGACTTTCCTCAATCGATGCGATTTTTGCTCTGCTGCGAGTAAAGTCAAATGCATGCTATATTTTAATGTGCATGCCGTCAAGTTAGTGCTTGGTGTTTTTATGCGCATTTATAGTGCAGGGATGATATAAATGACAAGTGCAGATTTGGGAGATGAGACAATAATATTCTCTAATGAAGTGATTTTTGCTGCGAATGTCAGCCCCTGATTTTCAAGGGCATCCCCATTGATGAGGATTTGCTTAAAGGAAGAAGAGGAGGGGTTGGGGATGGAGTGAGGGGGTCGGTTCATGACGCTATCGTGTCCCTGATGTAATCCTCTGGTGTCGAGTCTTATCAGCAGAGGCGCGCAAGGCAGCTAATCTCCATCATCATCGCGCGCGCAACCGATAAACTGGATAAAAGGCCGAGACTTTAACGTTGCGGCGGAGGACGAGTTTTTAGCCGAAGGAAATAATTGAAAATTTTTTATTTTTTTTGTCTTTGTCCGCATCCATCGATAAGCGCGGTGCTCCGGCAAAGGGGAGGAGGATGCGGGCCACAACGGAGTAAAAAATGGAGCATCGTTTTGTTTACGGAATGCGCGTCGTGGTTTTTCGCCAAAAAAAAAAAAATCGGGGACGGAGTGAGCTGGGATGGCTTTTTGTAAAAATTTTATTATTGTTATTATTATTTGAAGAATTAATATGATGGAGCTCTGCAAGGAATGCGGAGAAGACGGTCGGTTTTATACTCACCGAGATTTGTGCGAAAAGGATGAAAGTTATCATGCAAGTCGGCCATCAAAAAGGTTTAGATGATGCGGGTTGTTTTAGTCTTAGTATCAGAGTTTGGTGTGCATCCTCGAATTCTGTTTTATTGAAAATCAGGTGTTTATATATATCTTCTAATCCGAGTAATTTGCATAATCCTAGGCGTATTAGCCCATAGATTAAAGACTGCTCAAATTAATTTGTTAGATTATTTTTTTGTAGGAGTACAAACAGGAATTCCATGCATTGTGCATGATGAAATGGGACACAATAGTCGTTAAGGTTCACGGTGGAGCTGCAGATTTCTGCTTATAACCCATCAGGTGATGACGCTCCTGCGTGCGGATTATGACATTATAATCTTTAATAATCCGTGCATGTAACGCAGAGAAGTGTATTTTAGACAGGACGGCTCTATGCACACCGCATCGTGTTCTTTCTTTCTCCCTCTTGTCGTGAGTCGTCTTTGGCGAAGTGGCTTTTTTGGCCGTCGCACTTGAGGCAGTGGGCGCGCACAATGACAGTGTACGCACGCGCTCCCGGTTTGGGGGTGGGGTGAGTATGGGGGAGGGGATGGGGGACGACGTATCGAACCGGCTCCTTGTTTGTGTGTTCACAGTGGACCTTGATTTAATTTCAATACAATTAAGGCACGCGGTGAATGCCAAGAGGATCTCCAAAACTGCAGGAGGAGGAGGATAAAGAGGAGGAGGAGATAAAGGAAGAGAAAATGGAGAAGAAGAAGATGAAGAAGGACTTATGTATTATCTATACAGTAGAGGCCAAGAGAGCATCCCTAATAACTGCAGGAGGAAAGGATGAGAAGTAGGGGTAGAAGGAGGAAGAGGATGAGGAAAAAAAAGGAGGAGGAAAAAAGGATGAGAAGGAAAAGATGGAGGAAGAGAAGAAGAAGTAGAAAGAGGTGAATGAGGATGAGATAGAGGAGGAGGGGGAGAAAGAAGATAGAGAAGGAGGGGAAAGAGAAAAATAAGAAGGAGGATAAAATAGAGTAGGAGGTGGAGAAAAAGAAGGAGAAGAAGAAAAAGAAGGAGAGAGAAAAGAGAAAGAGGAAAAGAGGAAGGAAGGAGGAAAGAGGAGAAGAAGAAGGTGAAGAAGAAAATGAGGAGAAGTAGGAGGAGGAGGCAAGAGGAGGGGGGAAAAGATGAAAAAGAAGGGATGAGGAGGAGAAATAGATGAAGGAGGGGAGGACGTATGAAAGGAGCTAGGAGGAGGAGAAGAAGGAGAGAATGGAACAGAAAGATTGATTTAATATCTATGAAGCAATGAAAGCCAAGAGAGCTGCCCAAAAACTTCCAAGAGTGAGAAAGAGAAAAAAAGATGGGAGAAAGAGGAGAGGAGGAGAGGTAGGAGGAGTGAAAAAAGAGGATATTCTCTTTCTATTAGAAACAATATCTCAGCGATGAAGCTTAAATATATACATACAGCACAACCAGTGAAGGTAACTATGAGGGTAAAGAACAGCTTAAAACAAAAATCAATGTATCATTCTAATCAAGGTAAAAAAAAAAACCCAACTGATTTATCATGATATTGATTTATGGTGATACTGCTTGGCCCCAGTGATAATCATGCCTGTTTCGGGGCTCTGTGCAGGCTTCAGTAGGCCGAGTGAGTGCAGTGAGCATGAGAGGAATAGTAATTTTCAAGACTTTTGAAAGCGCTGCATCCTCTAAAATCTGCTCACATTTCAACAAGACTCTGCAGGAAAACAGGGCCAGATGCTAATGACCCTAAAAACGCCATGATGTGGTTCCTCCCATTTATATTGCAAGTTCACGGGTGTTTTGCTGTTTGTTGTCATTCATATTTTTTAATTACAGGCTAAATTTAACAATGACGAGAGATTCTACCTTATGCTTCTAAAGGCGGGAACACATTACCAGCGAGATAATTAGAGATGCTCTATCTCTTCACCCAGGATTTTTATGGTATTTTTTTTCTTATGGCTTTATATTTCCCATTTAAAATTATTCGAATTTTAGTCATTTTAAATTAACATTTTTATCAATTTGTTTAAATTTATTTTAAATTGTATTTTATTTAGCTTACATCCTGTATTTATATATTTTCAGGCCTTTACGCCTTTTTTTTTTTGGGATTCTAATTATTTAGGTCAACTAATGGCTTCCTTTTGTCCTTTGATTAATTGTATACCTAATGTAAAGCACTGTGAGCTGCATTTATGTATGAAAGTGGTGTTACATAAATAATAAATAACAAATAGTCAATAAATAATAATAATAATAATTATTATTATTATTATTATTATTATTATTATTACATATTACATATTATTATTATTATTATTATTATTATTGCCCTGAATCTAATAACACTGGGCCCATTCACTAGCCGCGTTCTCAAGATGAAATGTATTCTTAAACCACTGCAGTTTTCAACAAGATTTTGACATTTACAAATGATTTCTGATTTAAAATTAGTTCCTCACTAAGATCATAATCTACAACTGATGATTTTATTGCATAACTGTTTGTGCAAAACATTTTCTTCAATTCTAGTTTTATAATATTGTATTATTTAAATTATCTTTGTGTATGGTGGTATGTGTGTGTGTGTGAGAGAGAGAGATCTAAAAATCCTAACATCTTTGGCAGTGTCATAAAATGTCAACTTGCTTAAGAACTAATTTAAGAATAAAATGTTGAAAGTGAGTGATTATTTGTCATTATGAACACACCACAGCACACAGTGCATCACAACTAAATGTGAGCTCTGCATTTGACCCATCCGTGAAGGACCAATGGGCAGCTGACGTGGGCAGCGCCTGGGGAGCGGTGCTTGAGGACGGTACCTTTACCGGTCCTGGGATTCGAACCGGCAACTTTTTGATCATGGAGTGAACACCCAACCGTTACACTACCAACTGCCCAGTGAAAGAAGTCCATTATGCCTAATGCTACCATAAATGTTTTTTTTTTAATTAATAATAGTATTTTGTTTAACTCGCAACACTCTCAGTTTATACACACAACAGGACACTGTCCACTTTGTTTCTTCTGGAAAATAAATGTTTCTCGTAAATATAACTGCAGTAGAATTGATCTCTTATTTATGTCGTATTCTTGGTTTGTTAAAAGGAGTCTCACCTCCGTTTTGATCCCAACACTTCATACAGATATATTCATAATTAACAAATTTTCACATCTGATTTATGTATTTATTTATTTTTAAACTTTCGTCCTGCATTTCGAAATATAAGACTATATGTCGAGAATTATGACCATTGTTTTTATTTCTTCATCAGATATCCACAAAGATTCCACCAAAATATAGTGTTGTCCAGGGTCGGGCCAAGCCTTTAATTTCATTTGGGGCCCACACCATCACCTCAATGTTATGTTTATAATCATAATTTTTTCGATTATGATGTCATGTCATTTCTAGCGCTCTTGGGGGCCCCCCGGTGGCGTGGGGACCCCATGCGGCTGCTTAATTTGGTATGCCTTGGACCGGCTCCATAAAAATGTAACCTTCAACAGTCATTTACATCAACTTCATAAATTGTGCTCAATAAAAATGTTAAAGTTCTAAATGTTATAAATTAAATAGAGTAAAAGAAATGTTAGCATATTTAATTATTCAACTTGCCAACGTTAAGATTCCTGAAAGCCTTGATTTTCTGTAAAAGCCTTCTCGTAATTAATTATTAGACATGCTAAATATTCAGAGTCATATTACCTACTTGTTTGGTATTTTTGGTATTACCGCAAACTGGATTTTTCCTATTTTGTGGCATTGACCTTTCTGGATTGGAGATGTGTAAAGCTGGATTTATATTTCTATACTTTACCGTACCATGAAAAGTGATTTAAACACTTAAAATAAAATAACGCATGCAACATAAAGTTACTCCTAAAAAGTTAAACCAGTAAAAAGAAGACGACGTCCAAACAACTGTGACAACATATAGTATTATTTTAATAATGACGATGATCAAATCTAAGAACGTGATAGATTGTGACCTTCCATACAATGCATATTCATTTCAGGGGTGACTTAAACCTTTTTGTCTTGAATTTTCTTTTTAGTATTTCATATATTCTCATGAATCATTTGTTATATGATTATATAAATCTGAATCCCTCGCAGGATACACTCCCTCTCTTTCACACACAAACACACACACAAAACAGCAAGCAGGTCCGTTAACAAAAGAGAAAAGAAAACCAAAAATCACGCACAGAAACCATATACTCATTTCAATTCTTTTCTTACTTTTAACAGTAAATCAGTAACATTAATTTTTCTTTAGGTTACACTTTTGAGGCGTTCTCAGTTATTATATGCTCCTACGTTAAAGCTTAGCATCGTACTGAGGATGAGGGGAAAGAAGAGATCGATAAACTGAATTGTTAAGAAAGGACAAAAATAAACCCCAAAATAGATAGAGATATAGAGAGAGATATATATACGGGAAGTGACGCATCTAAACTGATAAAGCAGTGAATGCTACATTTCTCTCAAAATTGGCTTAAACAGACAAAATAAAAATAGCGACCTCTGCTGGGCATCGGTGGAACAGTACAAAGATACAATGCTGCTCTCTGGACAGTAAAAGCAGAGTTTAACAGAATCATAGCACTTGGCTCAGAACCATAACTCAAACTTTATTTTATTCATTCATTTTCCTCCTCAGTCCAGCCAGTGATGATGTTGACTTCCCTTGGGTCGAGGGTGCACGGGACGTCTTTTTCCCTGATTATGCTGCTGAGGTATAGTACAGCATTTAACTCTTTTTGATGACACTATAATATATATTTATATATATAGCTTTAAAATGTTAAGGCTCCAAGCAGGAAATCAAAAAGAAAGCGTGAGAGAAAAGGGGAAACGAAAACCAACGAGGTGTTTGTGACTTTGCCAACAACAACAAAAAAGGTTATAAGCTGAGTGTTACATAATTCAAAAAATATAATTTTCTTTTACATCATTATTTATCAAGACACATTTCATTGTCCCTTATAACACGACACTCTCCACACCTCTCTCTCTCTCTCAGTCGAGTCGAACCTCTCTACACTTATTTCCCAACACGACAACACTAAGGATGTACAGAACACCGTCTCGATTGTACAAAAATGCTAAAAACTGGCCAAGTGTGGTTCGCTGACGCACAGCAGGATCCGGACGGCCGCCGGTTCTTTTGTTCCAACATGGTCGAGCCAACTGTTGTTTTTTTTTAAAAAAAAAAAAAGAAAAAAAAGAAGTGCATCCCGTCCGCGATCGCAATCCGTTCTGACTGGAAGCGGAGCAGAAGTGAACAAATACAAAAAATTGGGATGAAAACAAAGGGAGGCGAGTGAAAACCGACAGAGAAAATAAAAAGAAAAAGAAGAGAGAGAGAGGGAGAAGACCACCGTGCCGTTATTCTGAGGTGCGGTCTTCCTCGGAGCCGGAACCGAAACCGGGGGAGCCTTGAGTTTGACGCTGGCCCAAGTCACCAGAATTAAATAGAGAAAGCAAATGAAACCAAAAACCCCAACTGTTTATTTTTAACATTTTAGATTTCTTCTTGTGTCCTCTTAAATTTCATTTTTCAAATGGTCAGTCCTAAAACAACCGTTGATCAAGCTAGCGGGCTGCTGTTCTACTGTTTACTTCGATTTTGGCGTTCCTGCAAACAGAAGGGAAGAGAAAAGATGGGAGAGGTTGGTCAAAATGATACAGAAGTGAAGCAGAATTCTCTTTATAATCACAATTATCATCATCAAGCAAGAACAGTGTTGCAGTATGATTATAGCTCTACAGTGTGTTAGAGATGTCTTAGTAACCAAAAAATGTTCACCACATATATTTGTAAACAACATATAACATATTTACAACAATAGTACAGGTGCGTATCGGGTTAAAATAATTAGGGATGCATGATATCAGAATCGGAGGATAACTGCTTTTTTAAAAAAGTAGCTGTATCAGACCGATGCTTAGATTTTCCCAAAATTTTCCAGACGATATTTGACGATGCATTTATTGTACATGGGAAAGGTAGTGTTTGTGCCAGACATGTCTAAGGTGGGATTTTATACACGTCATTACACAAACCCCAGTCCACACGCACAGACACCAATCATAGTATTCATCTTTACCTGATCCAGTCGGGATCGATTCTGGATTGAAGCAGGTTCATAGTTCTGCCAAATGGAGAAAAGAAAGGATGAAAAGTTAGCATTGTTCCACACAACACACCTCAGCACAACCAAACAGCTGGGAAATTAATGTATTGACATTTATGATGCCGATACTTGTGCTTTAGGTATGGGCCGATCCCGAGTCCCGATCTGAAATTGTTTTATTTATTTATGAATGAAGTTGTGTATTTCTCTGTGAGGAGCAGACCGAGATTATTCTGTTCTGTTTAAGGAAAAATGACTTAATTACTGTTTTCCTAACTAAAACAATGTAATAATTACAAATTACACAATTTATATCGGTTCATTCCTAACTTTCACATTCCAAATTCGCTTTAGATTAATTTCAAGGACGTTTTAAAAACATTTTGACTTAAACATTTTAAAAAGCCAGAAATGCCAAGGAAGAGCGACTCAAAAAGTTCCAACAGCCAGTTAACAGTGGATCAGTCCCAGTGAGAGGGAAAAGACTCAGATATTCATCTTTGCTGCGTTATCAAGGGAAAATGGAAAAAGTAATAACTGTACAAAGCCAGTCATGAGAACGAGAACAAGGTGTAATGTCACAGGCACCAGGAACACCACGACACACTGTTGATCTTAAGACTAATCAAATTATACACTTTATGCTTTTAGATTCTGAAAATGAAATATTACCTAACAACCTTATATTGATTTATTAGTGCCGGGCATGATTCTTTAATATTAATATTAAAAAGAATCGGTCGGAAATACTAAAAACATTTTTACATCAATCTATTTCAGTATTTGTCAAGAAAATTTCATAATGTCATTGTAGTTTATACCAGCCATCTATGTTATTATTCATTATATAGTGATAGTATGAAAAGATGTTCATGAAAGTTTAAAGATTATTAATTAATACCAAACTATTAGAAGAAAAAGAAAATATGCTCAGGAACTAAAGCTGGGAAATTTTGTCTAGTGCACATCTTTGTGGTTTTAAAATAACTGAGGGGAAACACGTTTGTACGTGGTCACTGTATGAACACGCTGTGGAAAGTAAAAACAATTGTAAAAATAAAAATAACCAAAATGGGCAAGATTATGTCCATTAGAGGTTCTGAATGTTGGTTTCAATTAGGGCTGCAACAAATAATTATTTTTGTAATCGAGTAATCTATCGATTATTTTATCGATTAATCGAGTAATCTGATTTTTTTAAAAACAAAAATGACAATACATTTGTTATTAGGCTTATTGTAGTGTGAGTAGAAGTTAGACATATACGCTTTATGTTGTATTCAATTGAAAATGAAGAAACGAAGTTCAAGGGTCATTTTGAACCAATTTGGCCAATAAAGTGAGTTGCTTTTGGCAATTATGGAAGATAACTACATTTCCCACAATCCCCCGTGCACGCCTCGGAGCCGTGTCCCAATAAAGGGTTCAGCGTGTTCCGGAACGAACTATGGAGGGGAAAAAAGAAAGAAAGAAAAAAAAAAAAAAACGATGGGAAAATCTCAATAAATGGCTGTATTGTGAGTAGAATCCTGGTTGTTGTGGTTATTTATCAGCTAAAATATGCGTTTTGTCTGTAATAAAGGGGACATTTTGACGGAAACTGAGTGTTTTAGCGAGTAACGCGGGCGCTCGCGCATTCACAAACAAAGCGTGCGTCTACATCGCAAAAAATGTCATTTATGTGTTTTCACGCATTTACTTCTGTTTTTGTGCACGGAATATCTCACAAATACTTTCACATACAGAGGGATCTATTCTCGTCTTGATCGCATCACTGAAAATATTGTGCGTCATTAATAAGCGTCTGTGTGAAACACAAGCGGCGCATGCTGTAGCCAGTAAAATGACTTAAACTAAGCTTCGATCCTAGAAAAATTGCCTCGACCATTTTTTGTAATCGAATTATTCGCGTTATTCGAATAATCGTTTCAGCTCTAGTTTCAATGACATTTTTTGATTAATTGACCAGCTCTAATGACATAAATCACAAGTTTGATCATGATACAGTATTAAATCGACTCAAGAGACAATGATTCAACGTCTGTTGTAATAAAAAAAAAGTCTGCTACGATATGATTTCCATTCATTCCATGAGACATTACCACATGAGCACTTTCATTCATATCAAATCACAAAAAGCAACTTTTTATTCCTGAGCTACGGCCCACACAAGCATGTTATCGTGATTAACCTTATGAGATAGAATTTTTTTTTTTAGCTATCTTCTGGTGACTGACTATGCACGTTTTAGTCTCCCATTGAACGTGAAATGAATAAGAACACTGTCCAACTCCATACAAAAGCAACAACATGTGAAGATCAGGCGACAAATAGTGCTGCAGCTTCAGCTCTGTCAGGTCTTGTTGGCTAAAAACTAAATAAGCGATCCTCAGGGAGCAATAACAAAAGTCTAAAGCTGGTAAAGCCTTTTTTGGGACGGATGTTGGCGCAACCCTTGAGTGTTCGCCCCGTGATCAAAAGGTCGCCGGTTTGAATCCCAGACCGGTAAGGCTACCACTGAGGTACTCATGAGCAAGGTATTGCCCCCAAGCACTGCTCCCCGTGCGCTACCCATGTTAGCTGCCAACTGCTCCTTGGATGGGACAAATGCAGAGCACACATTTCGTTTTGGTGGACTGTGGATTATTTGTTCACAATGACAAATCACTCACGATCGCTTTTTGCAATGTGAATAGTTTCAGCTTATTTACATTTATTTTGTGTTTGCTATTGGTATCAGATGGCAAAGTCTTGTCTAGTTATTGTAAGTATAACGCTGTGCAATAAATAATTTGTTTGCCTTTTAAACACAGTATTTGATTTTTAAATATGTGAAGGCTGCATGGCACGGTTCTTTTATTGATAATAGATTAATAGAAATCACATCACTGTTCTTTTCTTGGTCAAGTTCATGATTTTAATAAGTTAGAAGTAGAGGTCGACCGATATTGGTTTATCATGGCTGATACTGATACAGATTATTGCTGGTTAAAGGGGTTGATAACTGATATTTGAAACCGATATGCCAAAATAAAATGTCAAAATTTTGAATTTCACAAACACCAAGCTCAGCTGAAACTCTCCTCTCTCCTCCTCGGAGCTCCACGCTGCACTCGTGTGTGAGTGACAACAGGCTTAAGCATTGATTGGCTACTACTTCTGTGACATATAGCCGATCAGAGACTGCTGTGAAAGTGAATGATTACTCGTCATTGTGAACACACCACAGCAGAGCACACAGTGCACCACAAAGAAATGTGTCCCCTGCATTTAACCCATCCGTGAAGGAGCAGTGGGCAGGTAACAACCGCCGGGGGAGCAGTGCTTGGGGACTGTTCCTTGTGTGCAGGACATTAAACGAAGCAGCGAGTCAAGAGCAAACGGTACAGAGAGACGAGATGGCAGTGGAGCCACAGTAGCGTACCTTGTAATTACTTAATATCGGTGATGGTCGAAATTAAACACTGATACTGATAATCTGCATAATGCCTAATATCGGCCCCAGTAATCGGTCTACCCCTAGTTAAAAGTATACGAGATTTACTGATTTGCTTTTTACTATGATTGAGGCCTGTGGAATCTCACTGGTATCGACTACTACATTTCTGGTATTGTGACATCCCTACTCTCGACTGCACAGCACTGACTAAAACAAAACTGAATGAACAATTTTTTTAGCCCATGACCTCGGCTCAGGTTTTGGATTTCTTTTGATCAGTGAATTAATTAAAGGTTGCATACAGTACACATAATTAAGTATTCAACACCATGTAATTTGTAGGAAATAAAAATCACAAAATTCCATTTTTGTTGCACTTCTGCACAGTCGTTTACGCAACTGTCCAACTCATCAAACTAATCTAGGAAATGTTCGAGCAAAAACGCATACAAACAGGTTTGGGGCGATTGTGGATTTAGAATTTCAAAACTGAACTGTGAAATAAACACAGGTCACACCTAGAACACACAGTTAAGAATTAAGGCCACAGAGCAACTCTTATAATGTAGGAAACAAAACTATTTCAATTTATGTTGTACTTTGGCGCATCGGTCCCACATGTAAAACTAATGCAGGAAATTAAGGACACAGGATTGAAAACTGACACAAACTAGTCAAAAATGTGCGAGCGGTTGGGAAAATGTCTTGACTTAAGTATTATCTTGCTTACATCACATAGCTTTCTTTTGAAATGCTACATCCATTTTTGACCTGTGAATTAATGACAGATTGCATCTAGAATATAGCTGCACGATTAATCCAATCGCAATCGCGATGTCAGTCTGTGCGATTACATGAACGCAAAAAGCTGCGATTAAAATGATTAGTACATGGACTGAATCGGCAACATATCACTCATTCAAAGTTTACGAGCTGACTGAAGTCTCACTTCAGTCGAATGTGACGTGTTTGGTCACATGACTTTTGATTCGGTTCAATGGAGACCTCAGATTCATGACCCGGGTGAATCATGAATCACACAGTTCTAAAACGAACCAGGTGAGAACGAGGGCTAGCATGGATATCAAGTCGGGCGACAGTGAACTAATAGCAGAGAAAAATGCAGATATACCGGAAGTTCCGGGAGTCTCCCGCATATTGATAGCGGCTCCCTGATGCCCGCAAATTGAATAAAATATCCCGGAAACTAGAGCAAGCAAACAAGAGTCTGCACGCGAGACAGTAGCGAGTGCATCGCGCACTTGAGAGAAGCGAGCACATGGCGGAATGAGAGAGTGAGAGAACGTGCGTATGTGTGGATCACTGCGTTCATGCAGCCCGTGCTAGACAAAGGACATCCTGATTGGTTTACTTAGTAAACTAAGCCTTTCAGGTTTCATTATTTTTGACAAAAATGTTAATATTTTCTTTAAAAGAAAAACTAAGTTCTTATTTATTGTTTTATTTATTTCCATTAAACTGCAGTATTAGGAAAATAACATTTGCAGTAATGTAAAGAGTTTTTTGTAATTATTTAATTTTGCAGAATATTGTATTTTAAAAGCACTGGGCATTTCAAGTTGTTAGAAGTAGTTTGTATGTTTCACTTTGAAATTAAACATTTCACTATTAGTAATTTGTATGCGACTTTTCGTTGATATACAAGCAAGTGCCCTTTATCATATCGCAATCGCATATCGCAATATTGATCTCAATAATTGCAATATGTCTTTTTTCCCAAATCGTGCAGCCCTAATCTAGAACATATAATTAAGAACTCACAACCACAAAACAAATTGTATAGGGTAGGACAGAAAACCACAAACTGTCCAACTTGTCTTATACTTATACATGTCCAACTCACAAAACTAAGATAGAAAACCTGTATGGGTGTAAAGCACAAGTTTCATCATCATATGATATATTTATTCAATGTACAACAATACCATGTCTGACAATACCAAAGTTTGCTATGACATGATTTTGATTCAAACCAACCAGACATTTCAAAATTCTTTTAATAAACATAAACCTGGTGTTCAATATGTATGTCTAAACAATGTTTTCATTTTAGAGTAATTCCTACATAAATGCTAATGAATGTATCGTTACACTCCTAGAAATTTCCTATCAAAAATGCAATACATACAAAAAAAACCTCAAATCAATACCACGATTAATAGAACATTTGAGCTTGATTAAGATTAATGAACAATTTTGTTTTTGCATTTTGTTTTACCTTCATTGAGAGTGGATAATGAAAACAATAAGATTGATATTTTTAATAATTAGCATAATTTAGAAGATAACTGTAATAATTGCCGAGGTGAATATTAAGTAGATTTTGATAATTTTTTGATTAATCACCCAGCCCTAATACAAAGACATACAAGAGAATAGGCAATTAAATAAAAATGAATCAAAACCAACATTCAGAACTCTATTCTAATTCTAATCAATGTAGTGTTGCATACAAGATTATTTCAATTTATTTTTTAAATTCAGTTGATAGTTTTTAAAAAAATAAAAACTGTCATGAAGATATGCCTTTTTCACTAGAAAACCATTCGCATCATTAAGGAAAAATCACAACAAAAAAGTTGGTTAAAATAATGGTTCATTAATTGTAATCAAGGTAAAATGTTCAAATAATTAATGTTATATTGCCCAGCCCTATGAGAGTGTGGGAAGCAAAAAACTTGTCTAAAGCCTTACCTTCCTCACCACCTCCTCCTCCTCCTGGCGTTTCTCATAATGCGAGAAGTCATCGAAGATGGAGGTGGTGTGTTTGTAGGTGGCGATGATCTTCAGCACCTGCTTGGCCTTCTCCAGCGGCACCTCCTGCGTGTCGCGCGAGTTGGTCACCGGCTTGTTGTCGTTGTTCTCCAGCCGGATGTGCCGCAGCTGGCTGTTGGGCACGTCCTTGACGAACAGCCAGTTCACGTCGAACTTGCCCTTCCACTTGTCCTGCGCCCACACGCCGGCGCTGGTGCCGTAGTCCACGGGCGAGCGCATCTCGGCCACGCCGCAGAAATGCCCGCTGCCGTTGACGCTGAAAAGCAGATAGACGGGGCCCTTGCCGCCCAGGGCCCGGAAAGCAGCGTCCAGGCGCTTGTTGCCGTGCTCCGTGCTGCACCAGATC
This sequence comes from Distichodus sexfasciatus, assembly GCA_032718565.1. NCBI lineage: Eukaryota > Metazoa > Chordata > Actinopteri > Characiformes > Distichodontidae > Distichodus > Distichodus sexfasciatus. Next base: position 913,366 of record JAVGVS010000136.1, read on the forward strand.
GAGTACTTGATGGAGCGGTGGATGTCGTCCTCAGAGTAGCTCTTGATGATGAACACACGACCGTTCTTCAGGTTCCAGTCGAAGTCCTTGGGGTTGTAGCTGTGTGCCGCCCACAGCTTCTCCAGGACCGGGTGTGAGTCTCCGCCACCTGAACCCGATCCGGAACATGATCCTGGCGGTCCACCGCCTCCACCTCCGTTGCCAACGCCTCCGCCTCCGGAAGAGCCGCTGCTGTCCACGCTGCCGCTTCCCCCGTAGCCCGGGTTACGGTTGCGAGGTGCCACCCATCGAGTCTGAGGATGAGGAGGGGCCGGGCCATGGTTTTGGTAAGGCTGAGGAGGGGGAGGCGGAGGTGGGGCCTGCATGGCCATCTGCTGAGCCAGCGACTGGGCAGACGGCATGGGTGGCTGGGTGGGAGGCGGGAGTCCGGGGTGGTGAGGAGGCATGTGAGAGAGAGGCGGTGGCTGTTGCTGCTGCTGTTGTTGATGCTGCTG